>AIET01001215.1:0-53636 GCA_000292665.1 Helotiales sp. EF0021 | reverse complement strand
TATAGCTCTACTTCCTTTTGCAGCAGCTCCATATAAAGCATTCCCAAAGGCTCCAGTCTGTTTGTTGGCGTCTGCACCTTCAAAAAGTAGCAATCTAACTATTTCTTCATGCCCGTTGGCTGCTGCTCGTTCTAGTGCTGTACACTTAGTATTATTTTCTGCTTCCAAAATAGCCCCCGCAAAAAGTAGTGCTTTGACAACTTTTGTGTGGCCCCAACGGGATGCATGGTGGAGTGCTCGATTTCCATTGCCATCCATTTGTTCAATATCATAGTGTGCCAATAGCAAACCCTTTACAACGCTCAAAAGACCTGCACCAGACGCAATATGGAGTATGGTTGACGATTGCGCAGGTCCCCATCCTGAGAAGTAGACACCAATGATACTATAGAACCTGACCCAACGCTCTAGCATATTTGGGTAGTGCTGAGTGTAACGTAGAACATAATCCTGTAGAACGCCTTGCATCTCAGCCTTTTCAGCGTGTAAGAACCAAGATCTTACACAATAATCCACGAACGGAAGCTTAGTCTTGACGAATTCAGTACCGGGTTCGTTCGAGCTGTCTATCTCGGCAATTCTCATGTAATTTGCACAAATAAGCGACAACTGATGATGGCCTCGTCCGATTGGATCTCCAGGAGAATTGTTGTCGAGAAATCGAAGGCCATCTCGTGCAAGAAAGTCATTGACAGACTGATGAATAAATTGGACGATCTGGCTCTTCTGGTGTTGTTTGAGTTCCACAAGACCCCCAGACAGGCTGACAATTCGTCTCATTATTGTAGAGTGCATTGGCAATTCCAATTCTGCAAAAGACTGCTTTGTATCGTATATCTCCGTGTCGGCTATAGTCATAGCAAAGCGCATCTCTGTTACAGTCAAGGGCCGCTCGGCTAGGTATACCCATCTCATCAGGCGTAAGGTTTGCTGATAATATTTCCTGCTGATAACGTCGCTCAAAATATGGGCGTAGACATCACCTAGTTTCTCAGGCACCTCTTCCAGCATTTGTCTTACCTGCGTTGGCAGCAGACCATCGTTGTGATACTGAATTGCGAGAGAAACGACAAGTGCAGCCCATTGAAATACTCCCCGTGCTCGTCGAATAATAGTATCTTGTAGTTCTGCCAGGTATTGTCTCTCGGCTTCGCTTATAAAGACTTTCCTGTCAAGCTCATCGTGCACGTAAATCGAGATATCTGCACGGTTTTCGTTCTCGACGCAGATGTCGAGTCCTTGATTTTCAGCCACGATAGGGAAGTGGCGGCACGAGAAGCAGATCGTAGATTGAAGTTTTTGACGGTGCAAGAGGTCATTTAAGTCATGGAAATCCGACACAATTTGGTGGCTTGTATTTTGATCGTCGGTCCCATCGCTAGCCTCATCTAGTGCGTCGACAAAGATGTTGACTGGTTGTGTTTTCGCGACGTGCTCAACAGCAGTCACGAGAAAATCACGGAGCTCATGAACGTGCCAATTCCAGTCCTTTCCAGGATCTCCTTGACTCCTAGACCTCTCCTGAAAAGCGTAACGGAATTCGGCTCCAGCCGTAGGCGCGCTTCGTAACAATTGATGCAGGAGAGATCGATACATTCCAAGCCGACTTTTCTGCAAACTTGTACCACGACCGTGCAAGAAGAATGAAAGTTGAATGGATTCCTGGTAACGGGCCTGCTTCTCGAAGTCTCGGAGGAGAAATTCCATTAACGTTGATTTGCCTGATCCGGGCTTGCCCTTGATCCAGAGGATTCCAGAGCCATCTTTAAGCCAGGTAGTGTATGACGGATGATGAGTAATCCACCCACATGTCTTTGTATGGGCTCGTTGCGTATCTTGTCGTCGATAGTCCATTTCTGGAAAAGCCAGAGATCTTAGGCAAGCTTCACAATACATCAGAGATAATCCAGTTGAAGGAATTCGCCCAGGTAAGCTTACTAAGGTCTTCGGATCCAGCTGTCCTATCAAGTATAAGAGCATCTTTGCATCTATGATGATGCAGACTCAGTTCTGCTAACCATTAAAATTTTCCTCTACTACACCTTGAGGATGCGAGATATAGACCTCACGTACTATTCATAGATCTACACTGAAGTCTCTTTTCTATTACAGTTGTAGCCTGCTCCGCGAACTTCCGCAGTTCATCTCGTGCTTTGATATAGCCGTCTTGATCAAATCGGGAAAATTTAACTATGTCGCTATGATCTGCGTGAATAGATACTTTGAAGTCATCTGAAGTTTCCCATGAGCGACCGAAAGTTGCGGACGTAGGATTGACAAGTAACATCTTCGGACCAGCGCGTATCCACTTCTTTGTAACTTGGTCCTGTTCTGATTAGTCATATCGATCACAAACGACACCAATATCCGACCTACCTCAATAACAGTAGACGTCTTCTTCGTCTCAAAGAATTGGATAATCTTCGAGTCTTCGAAGTCCAAAGCTCTGCAGAAATCTTCGTGTTGGCGGCTCCGTAGTCGGTGGCCCACCTCTTGGTTGAGCAAGGATAAATCATATCGTTGAGGTTTGTCTCCAACCATCGCTGCCAATGCTTTAGTATCCATGCCTTGGCTGGGTACACCGAAAAACAAGGCTCCATAGACGGAAATCAGATTGTAATAGTCGTCACTATCAGAACTCTCCTTCATTCGAATGAGTGACTTCAACACTTAGCAAGGAACAACATTTGTCTATAACAAGCCTACCTGTTTAAGGACCATGCCACCAAGGCTGTGAGCAATGAACACTAGGGGCACTGGAGGTCCGGTCTTCGTAGTTAGCGACGATATGTAAGCGAATCGAGTGCTCCTACCTTATCTTGACCCCGCCTGTCCCTAAGCAGCCGCCTGAGGGTATCCGCGTAATCATCAACCCCACTGATCGAATCGGCCGTGGTTAAATCACATGCGTATCCATATATGAATACCCGTAATCGAGGAACGTCCTTGGCCAGGGAATCTCGAAGCCACACATAAGTGTCACCACGGGCTTTGAATCCTCCAAGTGCATGACTTCCCCAGCCATGTATAGCAATACAGCTGTGACAATAGGTTAGCAAACGTTCTCAATCCACACCGAGCAACGAACTCAATCACATGTTCCTCGTCGTTGTGAAGAGGGGAAACAGGAGTAAAACCCGTGTAGTGTGTATCAATGCATATAGTGTCGTTTTGTGTAGACAACGGATGAACGATGTTTACTCTCCATTCTGTTGTCTTGTCGCCGTTATCATCATGCCTAGCTGAGTATAGCCTGGAAGGCGTATCGCTAAATGTAATCGTTGCAGTTCTCTGCTGCAACCAGTTCGAAGCGAAGGAGTGGATGGTCAATGTTGTCTGTGGTTCGAGTTGGAGACTGATACGAAGAGCGTCACGGAAGGAGGTTGCGTCGTAGGCATCTGGTATTCGGCTCACTCGATATGTAGTCCATTCTGACTTGCTGGAATCAACGGTCGGCTCTAAGGACTCTGATGGAGCGTCGTTTCTTGTGCCCGTCCGTCGCCTCTTCGCTGGTCTCTGAGTAGCAGTCAGTAGGTGTCAAGGAGATGGAAACTAGACTGCTCGCCTGAATGGTATTATATTTGTTTGCGTCTGGCTGGCGAGACGATCTCGGCGTTCTGGATGCCATGCTGCACCGTCCTACAACTGCTGTAGACTCTTTCTAAAATGCGCATTCGATAACTTGTTAGACGGAGGAGATCTATTGCCAGTGCAGCGCAGCCTCATGGTGTGAGGTTGTCGCGTTTCTATAAATAGATAGCAAGACCTAATTCGCAGGTGCCATTTCAGCTTCTATCAGAAACCAATCTTGATATTGTATCGCAAGCTGTCAAATTATATCAACAAAAAGGAACGTGCTTATAGAGTGAGTCTCGGATTTCTATCTAACGTTGAGGTACGAGATCCGAAAGCATGCAAGCATTAACCAAGATAGAGAGTTGGTGTCCTTATCTTAATACTATCTAGCGTGCTTACGGAGTCTTCGTAAGGCTGAGAACTTTCTTATCCCCGTCCGTGCTTTAGCTCCCGCATGTCCACACTGTCCTAGCAGATTACCAATGGACCTCTCACTACGCCAATAATTTCGCAACGCTAAGGACTGCTTTAGATGATACCGAGTGCGCGCAGGTGCTCATTCGGGGTGCTAATCTCCTAAATCTAAAGTCACCCGTTTCATGACTTATGCCGTCGATTATTTCTCTCTGCCAATTCCACTGGTTCATGAGATAATAATGTACCGGGTCTCAAGTATTCAAGCTACATGCACCAAGCTGCACCATATTTCAACATCTAGGGTCTCCTTGAGAATCTGCAAAGCTCTTCCTTTCATTTATAATGTGTCGATTATTCATCTGAGCACTGACTAAATGATATACAAACAAAATCGCCCAAAGAAGCAGCACTACTAACGCGGTCCCAGCTGCCATGAATAAAGAGGCAATAGAGAAGCTATAGGATGCGTCTCCAAACGCCCTACCATCTCTTGCAACAGCAAGCACAACCTGCATTGCAGACGGAGCCACATACATGACCACGAAGACTGCCAATAGCCATCTAAAATCGTGAGCAAAGAAGTCCTGATGCCATGTCGACGAAGTCATATATCCCCCAACGAAACCTCTTCAAGTACAATGTGTTATACAGTATATCTTATTCAACCTCGATAGCCGCAGCTCCCCGTATCGATATCTGGGCGAGACCTCGCTTAAAGACTGCAAGTCGATGTGCTCGAGAAATTCACTAATGAACTCTATCCAAGTCGCCCAGTCGATAAAATCTGGCAGCAGCCCTGTCTCGTGCAATTCGAAGGTCGCTCTCATGTCTAATAAGCCATGCGTATCAGAGCAGAAAGCCACAAGCAGCTTCATATAGTTGCCTGGTTTTGCAAACCTTCCGAGTCCAGCAGTCGAGATCGACTAGGAATGGCGGGAGTGGTTTGATAAATATTCGTGTCTCGTGCCAAACAAGATGTTCGTTTGGATCTTCAGTGATAATAATTTCGCGGCCCAACAGTTGCTGTCGATGTTCTCAACCCCACCTTAAGGAGTCGCAGAATTAGAAGTTCGAGATTGTGGAGCGGTGTGGTACGTGCGAAGCAGAGGATGACAGTTCGGAATATTCTCAGCGTCACTAATGTAGCTGCCGATCTTAAGCATCACGCGAACTGGTAACGAGGGTAAAGCATTCGGTGCAGTAACCGAGATCCCCATCAAATGCACGGTCCTGGCAATTGCACACCTCGAAATTTCGACCACATGGCTGGATACACACATGAAGCTGTCGCACCTTCCAAAATGCATTCCGCAGCGATGCGGCTTCGTGTTGCTGGGCGATGATGACTCGAGTGCCTCTGATGCCGAAGCCGACGACGGTGGTCCTCGTGCCGAAAGTGCAGCGGCAGACGAGGGCCTTCTGGATAGCCTGGCGACTACCATTGGCTCGGAAATTCCGGCTGCTCCTTTCAATGCCCGATGTGTGGCTTGGTATTGATGACTTCCTCGAGACGGCACAGCGCTTGCGGCGCTCTGAACAAAAACCTTCGACGATCGATTGCATGTACCCTATGCTTCCTCTTCCTCGAGCGAGGTATTGCACGATTACATCAGTACTGTCTATGGGAAAGACAGCGAGGGGAATATGCAGGAAAAGGTGCTCGATAAGCTTGCTGGGCAGGGAAAGTTACCATCAAGTGTTGAGCTGTACTGTTTCAGAGGAAAAGTGAAGGAAGCATAGTACCGCATGTGGTGGAAAATATGGTTTGCATTCTAGGTATATAGCTTGTTTCTTATTTGAGCGCCTCCTCTCAAACCAAAGGATAAGCTGTTGTCAGCTCCGTCCCCCTTTGCCTTGCCGCTAGTCGCAGACCCAGTTCAAGAAGCCCTTGAGAAACAGAATAGCAAGGGTCGTAGTAGTATCAGATCAGGTCCTTGTATATATAGATGCAGTGCATAATCACAAGATAATTAGCATGGCTCTAGATACGTTCAGTAGGAGCATTGACTTAACGGTACTAGTGGCCCTTCACCCGGTCGAGTCGCTCTTGTGTCTTTGGGCTGTATCGCCGCTACCGCAGCCGCTTCACATCGAGGTATGCTGCTTCGGCAAGGTGATGTTCTAGAGGCCGCTGTTCTATGTCATCGCGCGGCCATGCCTCGTCCTCTCTGTCGCTATCAATCTCATCGGACAAGATCGCTGCGATGTCCTTATCGTACGTACCATCTTTATTCTCGTCGAGCATGCTGTCAGTTTTGTCACCTGTCGTGCCATCGCTCGCGTCCGCGACGCGACCAAGTTATAGTCGGTCGAAGGGGCTTAGAGCGCGGGCGGCTGTTGATCGGTTGGAAAAGGTTGGGAGAACGAATGACCGGCGCCGAAATGCAGAGACGGGAAGGCAACATGATGGTAAGAGGAGAAGGTTCGATGAACGATGGCCAAGAGGAGGAGATGATGGATGGAATGGCGACGATGAGAGGGAGCGGACGAAGAGTGATCGAGGTGCTCAATTACATTCTGGGCCAGGGTGTAGGTCGAAGGGTTGCTGAGCATGAACTAAGTGCCTCTGGTATCAGTACTCCACGTCTAATCCAAATTCTCTCATCCATGCCCATCCTTCGACCACGAACTTACTTCGTTGCTTCTTCGACGCTAACAGAGAGCTCTTTTCATGTTATGGAGAAGACCAAGTTGGAGATGCTAGTCGAGAACATCCCTGGGGGCCGGTTCAGCTCGATCACGCTTGAAAGACTGAAACCTGATAGCATTGTGCTCTACAAGAATTTATCGAATGCCCTTGCTCTTCCACTCCTGACTTCTCAAGCACTGGTGGAACCATACTCTAACAGTACGCCGGTGGTTATGATTGGCACTGGCACTGGGCTGGCACCAATTATCTCGTTCCTGTCTGGCCGACTTGCACACCTCCAAGCTTCAGGCTCAGACTTCGACGAGCACCCCTCCATCACCCTCTTCGCAGGCTTCAGATCCCCAAGCGCTAGCGTATACGATGATATGAAGCTGTTTGGCTCTATCTCAGAGAGTTTCACATCACATAATCTCTTCAACAAGAAATATACGGTCGTGGATAACAACACTAATGATGATATGCTGAAGGTACTCAGTGGGGATGGAGTTAGAAATGTGTTGAGGTCTAAGGTGTTGAACAAGAATGCTTGGGTTTACATCTGTGGTAGGGGAACCATGGTACATGATGTCAAGGAGAAGTTGAAGACTGTGCTTGGTGAAGAAGCGTTAGAGTGGGCTGAAGGCCAAGGTCGGATCTTGTACCAGGCATTCTAGGGCCAGATTTTGTTATGGTGGAAGACAATTCTGTGCGAAGACTCTCGCACTTTGGGATAGAGTAAAAAATCGGAGAAATGGCAGCACGGCTTTAAGATGACTTGACCTCGCTGATGATACTTGGACTCAGCTTCCAGTGGTAGGATGGAGTCACTCTGCTTGACCACAAATAGCAACAGTTTCATCAGAATTTGCACATACATGTCCACGTGAGTGAGCTTGAATTAATGCCTGCAGATGAAGGTATATCTGGCTTTGGTTTTTCCTTTCTCGGATTAGTCTCTGGCGGAGCCATTCAGTTCGGGCGAGTGGTAGCGTGTTGCTGCCTTTAGCACGTGCAAGTCTTCGAGAAGTGCAATAGGTCATCAATGACATTGCGCAACGCGCGTGTCTCTAGGTTTGCTGTTGCTAGGCTATTTAAATTGCGCTGCTAAGGTCGGCTTTGCGAAGCCTCTTTGACTCATCGAGGAAACAAGCTAACCCATGCTACTCAAACTGGAAGACTTCGACACCTGCCCAAACACATATTCGCCATTTTCAGCTTTTTTGTCCTGTGATTGTGATCTATTCTTGATTGGATTGTTTTTGGACCTCTATGCAACACAGAACCAGACAATTGCCCACAAGCGGAATTGCACGCGCGGCTCAATTTACAAGCAACCAACACTGACTAGCTGAGATAGCAATCAACTCCTAACAGGTAAGTCTTTGCTTCTCGCCTTGCATGGAGTGCGAACTATCTTTGTCAAACCAACCATGCTTGATACCAACAGCTTTACTTGCCCCACAAGCTGAAGGTATTTAAAGATCTCTTGCTGCCTTTTCACCTTGTCAATGCTCCCTGAGAAATGGCCAATATAGCAACAGCTATAATTTCAAGCCCTTTTTCAAATCATCATATTAGATATACTGCTGATATTGAGCAGAATTACTATTCATCAGCCCTCCACGTTTCTCAAGCTCATACGACATCACTTCAAGCCAAACCACAAAGAGCGTGCTTACATCCTTGGACGTCAACGACCCTATCAACTACCATTGCCAGAGCGAATTACTCAAGCTCTACGCAGTTTCGAAGACGTCAGGATATACACAAAGTCTCTGCCTGTGGACTCAAAATGCCTGACTTTGATTACGAGGCCGAGGTGGAAAAGCTCCGCGAGTATGTTGGGCGGAAGCAACCAGAAGAACGACGAGGGCCTACAGGAATTCATGAGCAACATGAGCCTGAGGGGTGGTCGGATAAGGTGAAGGAGATCTTCGCCAAGCATCTCGAATGACATCGGCTCTTACCAAGGCGCAATTGAAACGACTCGAAAATGTCGATATGAGCGAAGAACAAATGGAGTGGCACAGAGACCACGACACCCTCACTATGGTCGATGAAGTGTATTTGGACGAGGATGGACGAATAGCGGCCATTTACCTCGCCCATGGCCTTCGCCTTATTTGGGGCGATGAGATATGGGAAGAAATGCTTCAAGCTCTCAAGAACGCCGTAAATGAGTTCAATCGTCATTACCCGCCGGAGGCCCCAAAGCATAATGATAGCAGGTTTTCGGAAAACTACCTGACCGATAAGGCGGCCGCCGAGTTGTTAGGGTGACTATGTGGAGTCTGTCATATTTCCTTCTGGAGGTAGGAACCATCGTGCTCGTTCTTCACAACTATATGTAATAACATGCAACAGTCAAAATGGACAGCAGCATCAGATACTCTTCCTCACCGACAAAACTATCATAAGCAGCAACAAGTTCAACGCTGTAGATCGACTCATGCAGAAGCTGACGCCTATTGTCCAGACAATCGGAATGCTTAAGTCAATCATGCTGCCTGCTGAATACAAGACTTCTCGGGATATTGTCCAGCATTGGGCAAAGCCGGGTGTTCATAAAGGTCTCGTCCACACCGAGCGCGAAACATCGACAACCAAGGCACTTAATACAAATGCCGTAGCTGCTCCTCATCGAGATACCGGAGACTCTGATACCATGACAGCCTTACATAGCTGGGGCGACTATGATCGAACAAAAGGTGGACATTTCAGGGTTCCAGGGCTTAGGAGGAAGTTCATGATGTACGAAGATTCAATCGTATTTCTACGCTCGTCACTATACGTCCACGATGTTGAACGACCAGTTGTTGGTGGACAACGTTTTAGCATGGTCCATGCATCACAACCAAACATGGCGAATTTCAAAGATGTCGACCTCCGTCAAACCCCGGCAGAGATAAGTGCTGCTATGTTGGCGTCGGCAGAGGCAGATGAGATCAAGACTTGTCCATGGTGCGGAAAGGGGGAGAAGTGGACAGGCGGATTGAAGTCAGTGACCGCACATGTGACTGCAATCATCAAGAAAGGGGGCGACAATCAACATCCAAGCGTCAAGGAGATGGAGGAGTGGCATACCGATATCAGGGATAAAAAGGCAAAAGCCGGTGCGAAACGACGAAGGGAAAAGGCGGATGGAAGAGGGTCTACCAACGAAGGGACGGATGAAAAGGAAGAAGAAGATCGCCCTGTCGCCAACAAACAAAGGCTTCGAAAAGCTAAGTTTTCGAACAAATATGAACCTTATGGAGGGCTTCTTGAATCCGAATTATCTGATAAGATGGCTGAAAAAGCACGTCAGAGGTCTCATGGGCAGGCACTCGAGAAATCATAAACGTGCTTATCACAAGTCAATAAGACTTAGACTTGACTCGTAATGACACGACGCTATGGTCTGGGCTGGCAGGATTGGTGATGCTTTGAGCCTTGGTGGCAAGCAGGTCGATAGGTAACGGGCTTTCTATTTGCTGGTGTGTGAGATACTGAGAGGTGTTGTAAAAGGAAACGGTACAAGGCAAACGTGGTATGCTTATATTAAGCATGGTAGTATTAAAACAGGAGGAAATAATGAATGCAAGTCCCATTGGCGGATCCGCATCCATGCTTGATATAACCTGCTGTCTCACTGGCAACTTCCTGAGCAGTGAGACGGTAAATCTGCGAGAGTGGGTTCTGAACGGGTTGTCGAATGGCCAAGGAGGCTATTCAATATCTTTTCTAAGTTGTGCAAGACTTCTTCAGTTCTCTAATCGTTTTGGGCTTTGCGTTATGTTCTCCCCGTAAAGAGTCTCCGTGGTGAGATCTCCCAAATACCCTTCGCGATAATGGAGCTTAGATGAGACGTGAGATAGCCCGAAACACGAAAAAATGCCCCAAGGAAGGATGCGATAACAGGATTGAGAGGGTACTGGATGTGCTCATTTCGCATGCCGGTCGTGCAAGACGGACTTTTGTTGTGCGGCGCGGCTATGTGGCAGTATGGGAAAGCTTCACATCTCGAGAGATGTAAATTAGGGACAAAGACAACAATTGTGAAGAGTTCCTTGAGGCAAATAACCAAGTGACGTAATGGGATACGAATTATGGCTACCTAAGTACATAGGTATGATTGAACATCTAGGAAGGGACCCTGTCTGATACCAGACCATAGATTACAGAACAAGCAAAGCATTCATCAAAGACTCGCTAGGAACTGAACGCCGAGCTTGTAGGCAAGGACGCGAGTCTGTTCTTTTGACTACCAGCGTAGTACTCTTTTGTCACTCACGGTTGACGTTTGTATTCCAAACACTCCGCAACAGCACAAAGTAGCTCGAAGCTGGGTTGCCGTCCACAAGTGAATGATCACCTGACCAAAAGCCAGCACCACCAACGAAAACCCTCCACTCATATTACTCCCAGACTGATTCATCAGTCCCGACAATAACTTGCATCTCGCGCAAAACTCCAAGTCGCACCCTTCAGATACCCAACCACAGGCTCCCTTCACAAAATGAAATGGGGCAAAACAGTACTTTCTCGCCACAAGAGCAAAACATGGCCCGAAGCGAACCCGTGATCCAAGCGAATAGGGGCTGACAGTCATACGGGGTGATGGATCATCCGACTTTGACTCGAAAACCTCACCTATATAACCTTCTCGCCCCTCTGTATTCGTGAAATGTGAAGAAAGAGCGTCGAGTTATAACTTCTTCCTACTAGAATATTCCTCAAGGACATTCGGGTCCTGGCTACTAGCCTAACCTGAAGTTATTTTTGCGGGATGAGGATCTGATGGCGTTTCTACGCACGTAGTTTTATCGAGCCAGGAATTTCCGGGACCCATAATCAGCACACAAGTCATGGACGGAATTAAAGAGAGGGAGACGTGTGAGGGAAGATAATATATTCATGTCCCGAAACATCGATCAATATACAACCAAAATCACCACTCTTTCCTCCCAGCAAAACGCTAAGCGAAAGCAACCCCGCCATAAACATCCCTCTATTCAGCAATAGGACAGAAATCATAATTCCCATTAACATTATTTCCCCACCAACTCGGGAACGGGATACTCGGACCACCAGCCCCAAACACCGCAAAAGACAGAATAAACAACACAGTCAAACTAGCACCATCAAAAGCGCCGGTAACGAGATAGGAGTAATCGGCGAAGAGGCGCGGGTGGTAGTTTCGGAGATAGTATTGCACGAAGAAACCGGAGAGGATCCAGGAGAGGATGACGCAGGTTTGGGATTGGTTGTAGGGGATGTAGCCAGCGTATTGGATGAATTGAGGGAAGTTGATTTCGTCGAGGCGGAAGCCGTAGACTGTGGGTTTGATCTAGAGAGTCTATGTTAGTGGGGTAAAACTGGGAGGTGAGCTAAGTGCTTACGGCGACTACGATTCGGTGGGCTGCGACGATGGCGCCACCAATTACAAGACCGAGAGGAACCATGTAGTAGGTTGTGCCGGCCTTGTAAAGATATTTTGCCAAAGCCCAGGAGCTGGCGTTCGTGTTGTAGGCTTGCATGTTGGCTCCGGACCAGGAGGAGTCACCGTTGCTTTCAACGAGGAGCTCGCGGTTGCTAGTAACGATGGAGATCATGACGGCGTAGTTGACATAACCACCGAGGATGGTTCCATAGATCTGAGTGAGGAACATAACACGGGGTGGGATTTTGACTGGTTGAGCGGGTTAGTATTGAGTTTGGATACTGGAGGAGTGGAGACATACGGTATTCACCCATCTTCAAATCGTTGCAAAGAGTGACGGTGTTGGAGATAACGTTGTGCGACCAAGCAGCAAAGTACATATTACCGACAGGCTTACCAGGAAGCATGAGACCCGCCAACATCTTTGACAAGTTGTTGGTAGCGATACCGTTTCCGTAACGGGAATAGAGAATGGTGCTCTGTATCTAGGTCAGATTCATCGTTCGATATATCAATGTGGGGATACTTACAAATGGTGCAATGAAGATACCCAGCAGCAACGAAACAATGTATGCCCAGGCTGGGAGCGTAATGTTCTCCTTGATGACAACGACGAGACCAAGCACGAAGCTGAGGACGAGGACGGTAGCATACCAGTACCATGGTACCTCTTTGTAGGTCTTGGCCATGTAGTCGTGATGCCTGTCGTTGTATTGCCCCTTCCTTGAGCTCTGATATGCCCTTTTGATGTCACCACCCCAGAAGAGGATACAATGTGCAACTAAAGCCCCAATCTAAAAGGTATTAGCATATGATTCGACGAGACGGGTGTTGCGCAGATACGTACAGCAGCATTGGCCATGAACATTCCGTAAGCGAATGTTCCGCTAAGCTTTGGAATACCATTTTCAGCGAGAGCTGCAGTGTCCAGGACACCCCCTTTGAAGACCGTAGTGGCGGGGTAGCTTGTGCCATTGGCATTGAGAAGTTTCGTTGACATGAAAGGCAACGATTTTGCGCCCCAGGTGTTGTTGTAGTAGATGCCAAGCATTGCGAGGAAGCAGACAAAGAACCCGACAGCAGCATTGGCTTGCAACTTGAGAGGAAGAGCGGTTTGGAAGGAGGTGATCTACAGATTGGGTCAGTCAAGGGGTTGCTTCAAGACGAGGTTCTCCTCTTACATATTGCCAGTCGAAAGAGAGACTGAAAAGTCCCAAGCCCTCGTTATTAGTGGCTCCCCCGAACAAATTCGTAAGAGTCGCAGCGGTGTTTCCGGTAGCCTTCATGGAAGCCAAGCAAGGGATGGAGACAGAGTTGAGGAACGGGAATATGTATGCGGGAAAGAACTCGTAACAGAACATGCCAGTGAAGGCATACCAGAAGTATCGGAGAGGCTTGGAGTCTTTCACGGATTGCCAATGAAGTCCTTGGAGTGTCTTGACGGTGGGAAGGGTACTCCAGTATACGGCTTCGACGTGCCAGACGGCGATGGGACGCAGGATACCAGCGATTCCATATCCAAAAAGACCGATTGAGATGGTGCTCAAGACAACGGTTGTCGCGCTCAGAGGCAGTTGATAGAAGAGATCTTGCGCGGCGAACACCTGAGAGCTAGGAGCAGCGTTGGAAGCAGATGTAGCAGTGATGGCGCAGATGGCGTGCTCTTTCAAACTCCATTCCCCATAGTTGAAGAAAGACATGATTTTAATGTATGCGGGAAGCTTGCCCACACCACCTTTTTCCCTCCATCGAGCCTCATATTTGTCGCCACGGGGGAGGAACTTGGCCCATCCGTTGCCGAGAAAGTATGCGATCAGGACGATGAAAGTGCCCTGAATGGTGACCAGAGTTGGTTTGAACTACATAGACTGTCAGCTTATCTTGACGTTTTGAGGCCATAGTTGGCAACGATGCTTGCTGGGCGTTATAGCCCTTGCTTGTTGACAAGCGGATATCTTACCTGGTAGATTTGGTACATGACTGCCTGAAAGCATGCCAGCCCAGTGGCCAACAATATACTTCGGGCGGTCAAAGAAGGCTCCTTGTCATCCCGTAGCGGTAGGAGGTATAGCGCAGCATCAGCACCAGTGACAATGATCTGGTCCGAGCCGTTCTTCTCGTGGTCGCCATCGTCGGAAGAAACTGGGGGAGCATCTTTGATCGCATCGACATCCTCTGGAAGAATCTCCTTGTCTCCAACAGCTATCCTGTGGTCCAGCTTCTCGTTGATCTCCGCATGGCTGGGAACCGCGACTGGATGGCCCTCCATCGCGTTGAACCCCGCCATGATAATCGTGTCCGGGTTAGTGCCAGGCATCTTGGGCAGACGGAAACGTATTCAACGTCAGTTGTCGGTCGTCTCTGGGACAGATTCGCGATGCAAGCACAGGCTCATGGCCTCGGCGGGGCGAGTCCTTATATACATGCATCTTTGGGTTTGGGTGATATTGCATACTTCGCGCGGATAATGGTGCGATAGAGCCCATGGGAACATCAAACCCACATCTACCGTATGCAGCACGCCATTCGTCCGCACGCACCGCGTACAGGCGAACAGGCCCCGAGTCTGGCTGATAAGGAAAAGATTATATTAGGAAGGTGTGCAACATGCGTCGGGTTCTGGAACAGATAGAGAAGTCCTCATCTCAGCCCATGAGCGTTGAGATGAGGAGGTACGAAGGGGATAGGTACGAGGAGATAGGGGCCCCCGCCGAGCCCGCCAGCGTGTCGAAGCGCCACGGGAGAGCGAGTTTGTGCACCCACCTTCTGCATCTGGCTCTTATCCGTTGGCATGATCGTGAGAAATCATATCGCCAAGATGAGATAACAAGTGCGAATCAACCATTTCCCCAAGTACGACTGTATGAGAGAGGCACAAGACATCAGCTGGCAGTGGCAACGGCTGAGCTCAAGCATGAGTATGCTTGGCACTTGCTTATGTCGGCCATAGTGTCGCCAAGTACTCGGGATTCCCAAAAGTCCAGAAGTCGAAGACCGTCTGTGTTTGGGGAAATTGTGCAGGTCTCTCAATTCGAGACTGTGCATTATTGGGTACATTATGCTCCTTCTCCCCCGAATGTAACAGTTGATAGTCTGGGCGATCCTTCTGATTGGAAGGGCCGCTCCGAGTGGACGAGAATTCGCTGCGCGCATGGAAGGGATACAAAAGAGATCTACCAGGTTCACGAGGAGGTGCAAACTTCTGGACCCCTTGACGCGAACCCTGGAATTGCGACGAAGACAAAGCAGATGCATACGAAGAAACCAACAAACCGAGACCAAGTGGTCAACAGAAATCAAACATGAGATTGATCAATTTTCTCTATCGAAGGCAGAGCCTCTACCTATATAGCTCTTCTATCGGACAGCTTATCCTCCCGTCTTACTGTCAGACGGAAGATACAGCTATGTCGGAGAAGCCACAGTATTCTGGAAAGTGCGCATCGTTCTCAAATATTCTATTATAAAGTGTGGATACTTGGCAACGGCTCCTTGTCGAAATCGGGACCGATGCGCAGAACAAGGATCTAAATCGGGACTTTATCTACTCGAGCATGATTGCTCGGATAAAGGCGAATTCAAATCACGACCCAAGAGGCTGGAACCTCATGAATAAGGGTGCGAAAAAGATGCAGGATGTCAACTTTCAATACTGGGATGTGGCAGAGTTACGGGAATCACTCAGATTATCCCTTCTCGAATTCTAGAAGAGCTAGGGCAGATGGTCAAGAATGCTTCTAGAAGCTTGCTAAAGGCAAGCTATTACTACAGCTTCCCACTTGGGAAACATGTCCTTGCATTATCATTTCCCAGGCCATCCTCGAAGTGGTCGTGATTACCAATTAGCGAGAGCCGAGGCGACAGTACTGTGGATACCTCGAGGATCCTTCTTGATACCAAGATCGGATAGCAGTCTTAGCCCTGCTCGCCATGAGCTCAAAGAGATCCTACGGAAGTAATACGATTGGTATAGCCAACTATCAAGCTGTAGGAGATCTTACAAAACAAGATTAAGTATCCACCTTGTACTTTTGAGCCTGATGGCTACCCAGAACCATTCCACTGTGAATTCTCCACAAATAAGACGGTCAAGATCCAGACCGAAACTTCAGAACTTGCGGTGTCTAGCTTTACCTCGTTCGGTTTGACATGCTCGAGAAAGGTTTCGGTCATCTCCATTCAAATATAATTCCAGAACGTAAAGATCAATTCTCAGTGACAGCAGGAGCATAGAACCTCAGGAACCACTTTCTCCACAAGCCCGACTGCCTGAGTAACTACAACGAACATAAACCCCAAATAGCCCTCTGTACCCCAAACGTTACAGCAGCACCAGAATTCGCCACTCTTGTGTCTGGAAGCAAGTAACACGAAATCCACTATCACACATATTAACACAATCCTTCATCCTTCGGGTTTCTCATCGTTCTAAAGAAAGTAACCCAGGAGCTCGCCAGCGCAACATGTTGCGGAAAAACACTCGATGCATAAGCACTAATAGCTGTCGTGCTCGCAACCTGAGGAAACACCATCAGTGCCCATGCGGGCTGCTAATCTGATGGCTAGGAATATCATATAGAGTGCTCATCAAATTCTGTAAGTAAACTTGGGCATCTTGCATAGGAAGACACTGAATAGGAGGTAAGAATTGTGGTTGAATCACCGGCTTAGCAAAATGCTTTCACATAACCATCAGGTTTGTCTTGTCTTCTGTTTTGGGGCCCCGTTATCTAATAGAAGTAAACTGCTTGAAGTTTGAATTGAGGTCTTCTGATTTGACAACCTCAATATTTTGGTGCCGTGCTTTGCGGTTGTATTACTCGGCATGACAAGCTTCACTCTGGTGCAGAAGTCTGCGGCTACTTGAGTGGCTTCTCAATCTTATAAAGTCACGAATCATAGATTCCGGAGGAAAAAGGTAAGAAGCCAATGATATAGCCATATCTGTGTTTACGAAATTTAGACATGAAATGTCATCATTCCAACAATCTTGCTGATAAGATTACCCCACAAACCCCATGGAGTAATCGTGCAAAGTCAGCGATCTCGCGTCATTTGCTCTATAGTATATATATACGAAATATAGCGCTGCATATAGTGAGACCAGGGAGATCATCCGCTGCAATGACTGGGATTCTCTACACTTTGGTAACGAGTCGGATTAAGCGAGATGATAATGAAGCAGTTGCATGTTAGTAAGCCGTATGTTGGAGTGCTGGTATATCTGTGAGGTATCTGCATAGCAAATGGCAAGGTCAAACAAATGCAAAGATCGTATCATCGTAGTAGGCAGTGCGGTGGGTACAGCAAGTTTCGGGGAATGACAGAGATAAAATAGAGAACGATCCTCAGTTCGCAGAAGATTCCCATTAAGCCTCATTGAGGACCAAGTAAAGAACGTGATCATTGCTGGGATCAACTTTACTGTCGTCAAGTTTCACCTCATATTAATCGACCTCCAGACTGAGACAGCTTGTTCCACATCGTACTTAGCTTTAAGCTTGAAGAACCGCCTCAACAAGACCTTCCCCCCTCTCCAAATGCCAGAACTTCACAACTTCCAGCCCCGCAGATCCTAAAGATCATTTCACTGACTCTCAGATCTCTCCACCCACCATGCAAAGCCAGCATCCCGATATCTCTCTCAAAAGAAGCCAACTCCCATCCTGTCGTAGGTAGAATATGATCACTGGAAAGCAACTTCGAGTACCCTTTCACCATAGCCTTGACCCCACTTCCAAGAATCTTCTCACAAATCCCGTCGGTCTAGTTATGCATAATGTTCGCCATGAAATATGCGCGAGCTCCTTGAATAGGTTGTGGTTCGAAGATTTTGTATTTCATGCGTTCGATGATGGGATCTTTGATATCGTCTATCACAGCAGGGAGCTCCTAAAGAATGCATCTCCCAGGCGCATCGGAGAAAGCCGCTTCAAGTTGAGCGACTTCATGGCCACGACCACCTGCGATGTCGACAAATAATCGTCGCTAATGTTTGAATCGAAGCCATCGATGATACTGGTTTGGACGGGTATGCTCTCGCCCATGGCTGGCCAGTCTTGCCTGCACTCATCTTCCCAGACATGAAGGTGTTGAAGTTATCCGCAAAAGCATGTTTCTAAGTGTTCCAATACTCGTACGATTTCTACTTTGTGCCAAACGCGTATTGAAACGGGCCAGATTCTGAGTCTAGTGGGAGCTTGTATCCATTATTGCTGAAGTATTCTGGCATGGAAACCAGCCTTTTGAGTCCAGCGTCGTAACTGAGGATATCCGTCAGACATGAGGACACTATCAAACGATGGAAATACTCACAAGTGTATCAAGCCCACCTGGACGGCAGATACTTACATATGCTGCGTCATTGCGTTTGCTTCATCGAGTCGATGTCCCGCTTCAGCGACAAGTCCAGCGGAAGTCAAACCACGAAGAACTCGGACTACTCAGAGATCAGAAACTTGTCCTTATGTCTAGTATCTGACATACCAATTAGTTGTTCCTCTGTTCCAGTCTTCACAGCCAACTCACCGACGAGATACTTCCGTTTGAGTTGGCGATGATGTTGAACAGCTTCAAGTCAATTGCTATCATAGCACAGGGAAATATTGACGGCTATATACCATTCAATTAGTATTTGTTCATGCGTAATATAGACTGCCACACGCAAAAGAAATATGACTCGATGCGCATGATCCTCAGGAGTCTCCAAAGTCCGACGTCAAATGTCGCAAGGTTTTGAGTAGTTTTTCCCTCGCACTAGTGTCTGCAGTGATGCCTGGTCATGCGCTTGCTTGGATTGAAGCACTCTCAAGGAAGCTCTCCAGAGTTGGGTTTATGGAAGTCATGTTTGGGTTGAAGTACAGTAATTTGAATATAGTGGACAGCGAAGAGACGACTCATGGCTGTTCTTGTGATATAGATGTAGCGGAGTATACGCGAGGCGCAGTAGACGTGATGAGACCTGCAGATGAAGCTTGCATGTTCGAGACATATTCCCTAAGTGATTTTATCGGAGGCATACTCACTTTACTTTTCACCATCTCATGCCAATTCTTCAGAATTCTAGAAACTCGAGTTCCCTGACTTGGAACAGCGTGTCACAACGACGCACTGGGTAAAGGTTTTCCATTTAATCCTCTCTCTCTGATAGGACACGCATGACCGGACGTCCTTCCGCCCGAGTCAGATAATCATCCAGATGGTAGGTAGAGACAGTCGGCGAGCTAGCACCTCCGCATAAAAACTCAAATGTTGGCGAGGAATTAGTGACGCTCGTGGTTGGAGAAGTAAACGAAGAGCCTGGAATTAAGGTTTAGGGTTGTTGGGCAAACCTTTAGCATCGTGGCTCTCAAGATATGTCGTAGGATAAGGCGATTGCGGGGTCAGAGCGGAAGCTTGTACAAGTCATGTAGGGCTAGCGTTTGGTTTCACCATCGTGGCCCACGCCCAAGACTGGGGAAGAAAGTCATCTGGGGTATGAGCGGGGCCCAATGATCAGCAAGCATATGTGCCCAGGAGAAGTATTTGGGATTCTGGTCGAGGGCCAGGCGGGTCCAAATCGTACCCAGGGAGTGGTGAGACTTTGGTCTCATGCCATTTGAAAGCTTATACTTTTCTCTTCAGAATTCGTATCTTAAAACTGTCTGTGCAAACTCTCACTGCTCCGTAAAATACCTAGGAACGCCGAAACCATGAACCCAACTACTGCTGAATTTGCGATGATAACAGGACTACTTATTGGAACTTTTGACGTCCATTGTTTCTAGAAAAGCAGATTCCATGTTCGGATCAGATTCAATGCGGTCTTTCATTTGTCGAACAAAATCAAAGTTGGCGCTATGTTTCAATAGTGTATTAGTGACTGAGCATGAAGCACCACCATAATGCTACTGACAAAACAGATCAACTTAGAGACTTAAAAGCATTCTGGCCCCTTGGGTATTGGGGGGAGGTTATGTGAATTTTCGTATCAATAAGTCGTTTGTAAGGAGGGAAAAGAAGCGCGGAGGCATTATACTAAGACTTCATTCAGCGCAGGATCTCCTGCGGCGGAAATCTTCGACGTCGAGATTTGCAGACTCTGCAAATATCCGGACTCTGTCATACACGTTGGGCCAGTAGGAAAATGTATCTGTGAGACAACTGGGATTGATACCGGAATCTTCTCTGTTGAAGTCATGTCGATGGATATTCCGAAACCCGATGGACCAGACGTCGACATAGGTAGGTTTGCCTTTTCTCCGAGAAGTTGCGATGCAATTGCTGATAAGACACAGGTCCGTCAATGTTAGCGGTAGCATGGGGACTATATGGACTGGCTGGAATTATTGTAGGGTTCAGACTTTTCACTCAAGCCAGGGTAACCCACAACTTCGGATTGGGAGACATCGTCATGATTATTGCCTTGATGTTTGGCTTCTTGCACATAGTATTCCTCACCATCTCGAATCATTATGGCTGGGGAAGACACTTTTTCTATCTCAGTCCATACCTGAAGGTTCGGTCGTTAGAAATGTTGTTTGTTTCCGAGCCAATGGGTATAGCATCCAACAAGAAGCACACGCCTTTCCTGACCTTTTGTAGGCATACTGTGCTCCACTTTCGGCCGAGTATCCTTCATCATACTGATTTTCAGATTGTTCGGAACAACAAATAGGATGAGACTGTTCCTCTACTTTCTCATCGGGGAACAGTTGATCGTCAACTTGTTCACTTGCATCACGATCTTCGTCCAATGCGAAAATGTTCGATCATTGTGGGATCCGGTCGGAATACCGAGTAAATGTTGGACACCTAAAGCGCAGGCTGTAAGTCTTCAAAATACGCTGGGGAATGTATGCTGAGTGTTTGACAGGACATTGGATTCTTCCAAGGAGGTGAGAGACCAAGTGAGAAGGGAGTGTCATCATACTGACATATATGAAGCTTGCAACTCGCTGACAGATTTGATCTTGACGATCTTGCCATCAACTATCTTCTGGACACTTCAGTTGAAAATATCAACTAAGGTCGGCCTAGCCGTACTTCTTGGTCTGAGCATCTTGTACGACAAGCATAAATCTTCAATCTGCAGAGGTAGAGCTAATGACGTTTAGTGCTTTAATTTCATCGATCGTGAAGACCGTTAAGCTGAAGTCGCTAGGGGAACGAGAAGATATCACATGTAAGCAGCAAAGATCCGCCACTCCCTATTCCCCTTGATAAAGGCTAATGATAACAGACAATACTGTTGGCTTCATGAATTGGGTTGTGATTGAGAATACTTTCGTCATCATCGCCTCCTCTATTCCCCTCATGCGACCACTCTTCAAAAAGGCAAAACGCGCTGCCACGACGAAAGACGAATCAAACACATATGAGATGTCTCGATCGAACCGATCAAAACGAGCCGCGAACACGAAGAGTCAAATGAGAAGTGGGGCTCTATTCTCTACATCTGAAGAGAATATGTTGCCCATAGAGGATTCCGCGCCAAGTGCTAGCGCAGCAATGCATGGGGAAATCCAGCGACTGAAACAAATGGTGGAAACTAGCCAAGGAATACAGAAGGACATCAATGTAGAAATCAAGTATGAGAAGAAGGAGGATGTTGAGAGGTTAACTCCAACGTATGCTCCTTGGATGTCACGAAGATATAACGTGTAGTCAATTGATGTTCCAGTACATGCTTACCTGATATCACTCGATAGCGAGGTCAACCTGTGTATGTGAGTTTGTCAGAAGTAATACTGAGTCGAATAAAAAGTTGAGATGAAGCGAGCAACGAAAAGGGGGTGGAGGCCGGGGGATGAGGCTCTACTAGCCATTCTGGGCTTAGACCTCCCGAAAGCTCATTGGCCCACCCCCACCGCGCCAATGCTCCTGAAAGCTTGTTCTTGAGGTTGAAAAGAATACCATCATTTTGCGATCTTGCATCTGTCTGTATTTACATTCGCGCACTCATTGAATCCTAATTCACACCAATGCATTTCTATCTGCTATGTTTGTTTTGAGATACCCATCTACGCCTTCTTCATTTCGAATTCTTCGTTGCCTTCAAAGTCAATTTCTGAAACCGCAACAACTCAGCTCGCCCAGAAACGCCGTTAGATCTCTATTTCCTCGAAAGACAATGGCAGATACGAGGGACTTTGCAACACACTCTCCTCACTCGCCACACTCCGCGATGTCTTCTCCAACGCATGTCAACTTCGATATCGAAGCTGGGCGGTCCTCGGGCACCACCGCGACTCAGAGTCCAAACCACAATCCACTCTCAACACGATCCGAGCCGGATGAGTCCAAGATAGAGCCTTCACCGATCATAAAGCGACGGCAGACTCGAGCGAATACATCCAAGACGTTTACCACCATAAACGATACACCTTCGCGACCAAGCTGGCAGCCAGGACAAGAACCTGGTCTTGATCCCTCCCAGAGTAATGGCGGGCGACCGAATACTCCCACCATCCATGAGAATTGTCAGATCACTGTTGTGGACTTCAGCGAGAAAGACATGCAGATGCACGACTTTGATAATGCTGGACTTATAAACTTCATACAGAAACCACAAGATAGCTGGATCTCTTGTCGCTGGATTAATGTCAATGGATTGAGTTGGGACGTGATACAAGCCCTGGGAAAATACAAGGGGCTGCACAGATTAGCGATTGAGGATATGATCAATACAAACAACAGAACCAAAGTTGACTGGTGAGTTTGATAGTCGAGGCTTTGGATTGTGCTAATAGAAATTAGGTACACAGATCATACCTACATGGTTTTCACGCTCCAGAAGTTGGTCCACCTACACGAAGACGACGATAGCGAATCGGAAATGGATGATGCGGGAAGCTATGTTGGGTCTCGAAAACAGCCTCGCAGCAAGGTCTCGAAATTCTTCCGCAAGATGTTCTCGAGCACAAAGACAAAATATGAAGAAAAGCAAAGGCAGGCTGGCATCGTGGCCGGTGTACATGATCCTGCCAATGGTTTCGTGACCGCACATACCGAAGGCAGTGATGGCGCAGTGCACAAGCTGAGGACGCTCCAAAGGTATCATGGTGGACCGAACAAGGCGCGCATGGAATATATGGAGCGACATTCGCCTTTGACAAGGAAGGGATTTGCCATAAGCGCCGAGCAGGTATCGGTATTTTTGACATCGGGTATGTGTTGTGTTGAGACGACCTTGGAGCTAGATGTCAGAAGCTAACTTTTGCACAGATAATACTGTCATTTCTTTCTTCGAGTCGTCGGCGGACGACATCGAGATACCCATTGTACTGCGTCTCAGCACACCCGAAACAGTATTAAGGAGGTCCTGCGACGCCTCAATGCTTGTCCAGGCAATCGTCGACGCAACAATAGACCTTGCTATACCAGCTGCTACAGCCTATCAAGATGTGATTGGCGATCTAGAGCTAGACGTTTTGACAAATCCAAGCATCAAGCAATCCACGAGCCTGTATATCGTCACGAGCGAAATTACAGCCATGCGCAACTTCGTTAGTCCAATCCACAACCTCATCAACGCACTTCAGGACCATAAGAGCCCAGCACTCGTTGCTGGAGTTGGGGGCCGAGACAAAAAGGATTCCGCGACATCAGTCAGGATCAGTCCCATGGCCCAAACATATCTCGGCGATGTCGAAGATCATATCGTCCTGATCACAGAATCTCTTGATCAAATGAGAAGATCTTGCGACAATATGATAGATCTGATATTTAACACCATCTCAGCATTTCAGAATGAATCGATGAAGCAGCTTACTATTGTCACGATCATCTTCTTGCCATTGACTTTCCTCACTGGTACGTCTGCTTCCTGTTAATCTTGTCCTTATTTACATTTTTTGAGCTCATGATGTTCTTCATCTTTGCCTTGGCTACAACCGCATAATGCTGATCTGATGTCTTTTCTCAGGATACTTCGGCATGAATCTTCATACTTTTACATCTCTCGATCATAGTGAGAATTACTTCTGGGCTATCGCAATACCAGTGTTCGCTGTTACGACTATATTCTTGATGCGAGATCGTCTGGCCTGGTGGATAACTAGGCTCGTGCAGAGGCGAGGGATCTCGCGAAGTAGGAAAAGCAGGATGAGTAGCGAAGCCGCAGCGAAGAGGAACAGATAGTACTTTGTATTCCATGCCATCAGGAAACGAATCGAAGCTTTTCACGCCTGCCCCATCCTCTGATCGATTCATGTTACCACTCTCCATGCCCATCAGTAATATTCTCATTGGTCATTGTCTACCCTGTCATGGACCCTCGACGAGCCAATGGCATGGTCAAACTTTAGCTATAGCCACAGTTTTCACTCATTCCCACCGACTCTCTCACGAACCGGTAATACTTCTCAGCACACTTCGCCCTCCACCTTTTCCCGCAGAAGATCATCGGTACCGCCGCCACCATACTTGCGAATACAGCCAATCCGAAGAACGTGAACGTCCATCCATAGCCTGTCGTGTTAATGAATGGCTGCACGGAATACGAGAACGCGAAATTGATCAACGAACTACACATTGCGAGGATGACTACTATCTCTCCTGAGACTCCGGGGCTTTAATTGTTAGTAACGACACTAGTTACCAAGGCTATTCGAACTCACAAAGACTCCATCGCATATGCTGTAGCTATTGAACACGCAGAGACTTGGTGCGCAATCATACACCCTACGCCAAAAGCTATCGTCATCCAATGAGCTCCGGTCTGAGCTCCCCAACCGTAGAGGAAGTATCCGAGTAATGCGTATACCATGGAGAACCCGAGCGTCCATAATCTCATTTCGGGCTCTTTCATGCCATTATTGCGTCGCGCAAGTCGGATCACGATTTGATCTGAGAGAGTACCAGTCGCCCAACCTACAATATTTCCAACGAGAGCAGCAAGGAAGACGAGGCCTGTCGCTGTGGTGGACCAGTCATATGGGGGCGTGGTGAGGATCTCAGATATAGTGTTAAATGAGACAATACCGGCTGTGCAGCCAAATGCGAAGATGAATCCTGCCTGGGATACGATTAGCTCGACTCATTTCCCTGGAGCCCAAGCTTACAATAACCACGTTGGGAAAGGAGAGAAAGAAGAATGGTCTTCGGAAGTACTGCCAATACGTTGTCCTGTCATCGGGATAGTACGTCCAGATACTCAGACGCTGCACGAAGTGCTTCTTTGGAAAGTCATACGAATTGCTCGCATCTAGCGTAGCTGTGGACTGTGCTTGCTTGTCGTCTAACTCTCGGCCAACAGAAGGTTCTCTTCGCATAATGGGCTGTGACCCAGCGAACAGAAAACGGGGAAACAGCGTCTCCTCGAAACTAACGAGCAGAAGCAGAAGTACTCCACCATCGATAATTGCAACAATATACTGGCTCCACCGCCACCCAAGCGTATCAGCAATCGAGCCCCCAGTAATCAACCCAAGACTGCTCTTTGAATCAGCGTTTCCACCAGGACATCTCCACCCCAGGAAAGATGACTCACATGGACCCAAGCTGCTGCCCAAACAAATAAACACTCAACATCCTCCCCCGCTCATGCGCGAAAAACATATCAAAAACACTCAACTGAATCACAGCCTGATACGCACTCGTCCCCAGACCATTCAGAATCATAGCCGCGAACCATTGCCCTGTTCCATGGAAACATGCTAGCCAGATGGCGGCGCTGAGACAGAGGATGGTGGTTATGAGGAAGACGGGACGGCGGCCTATTTTCATTGCTGCTGGGATCCAGAATATGTTGACGAAGCCGAGTAAGAGGTAATTGAGGGCACTACCGCCGTTCATGTTCGTGAGGCTAACGCCTGTCTCGGTAGAGACAGTGGTCCAAGCTGCTCCGAGGGTATTTTCTCCGTAGGAGAAGGCACATGCATAGAGTGCGACGAGGAATAGTTGGTAGTACTTTTTCCATCTTGGCCATCGCTGGGAAGAGGTCAATGTCTGTCCCTGTCTCGCTGATTTGAGCGACCAAATCATACCAATGGATCACCACCACATTCTGTCGGTTGCGGTATCAAGACGATGTCCGAGGAACCAGTAGTTCCAGCATGTTCAATATCAGACTTGTGGTTGACTGTTCACAGTGTTACTAAATGGTCTGTATATTCGAGTACGTCACATACCATCAACGAGGTACTCCGTGCCAGGCACGCGTTCAATCACGTCTGCCATACTTTATTCCAAACAAGTGTTATTGTCCTTCATCCCCAGATCAGACAATTCAAAGAAATAATTATCGCAGCAGGTACTTGGCATATCTAATAATTTCTGGCAGCTGTTCAGATCAGCAGCTTTACACTCCATATCAATACCCCTCCCGCCGGCCAGACAACCGGAACCCATCTCCTCAGACAGATGGAAGGTCAACCCGGTAGTTTGAGATAAGCATCTGCTATCTATTCCATCTCTGGCTCTCTGTCGATTGGCTTGACCAAAGGTGGGATAGCTTCATGCGGCTTGAGAGCGGAGCCATTGATCGAGGTTGTCAAAGGTGGGGTTGAACACTTGGCGATCACTCCATGCCAACCTATCACGAAGAGGACCTCGCCGCATTTCTCTTAGTCTTGGACCACAATTGTCAGGCTTCTTATTGCTATCTTTTCTATAATTCTCTGGCTTCATAACGTTTGTATATTTAGATATTAGAAGCATCACTGTCCCTTGACACAACGATGACCACCCCACCTTCCAAAGCATCCTCAATCCTCATCGTAGGTGCTGGAACATGGGGTTGCTCGACTGCCCTCCATCTCGTACGAAAAGGCTACCAAAACGTGACAATTCTTGATCCATACCCTATCCCATCACCAATTTCAGCTGGAAACGACATCAACAAGATTGTTGAACAAGGTATATTTTCTCTCACTACTTCCCAACTTACCCCTCACATCATTTGGCATGCTGTGGCTTCGTAATGGGCGGAAGAATATTAATACAACACAGGCTCATTCAGCGACGACGCATCACTCTCAGAAACCCTCCTCGCCCTGGCAACAGACGGCTGGCTCAACGATCCAATCTTCAAACCCTACTACCACAATACCGGCTACATAATCTGTGCCCACACCCCTGACGGCCTAGAACAACTTACCAAACGCGAAAGAATCCACGAAGATAAAACCTTCGAATGGATCGACACCCCCACTCAATTCCGCGCTACGATGCCAGAAGGCGTCTTAACAGGAGATTTTCCGGGTTGGAAAGGAGGTTGGAAAAGAGAGGGTGCAGGATGGGTATATGCACGAGGAGCTTTAATTTCTTGTTTTGAAGAGGCGAAGAGACTTGGTGCTAAATTTATCACGGGGGAAGATGGTGATGTGAGAAAGTTGTTGTCTGAGGGAGGAGATGTGGTTGGTGCCAAGACGGGGAATGGGAAGGAGTATAGAGCTGAGACGACTATTTTGGCGGCTGGGGCGAATGCGCCGCAGTTGTTGGATATGAAGGATCAGTTGAGGCCGACGGCTTGGACGTTAGCTCATATCAAGATGAGTGATGAGGAGTGTGAACTTTATAAGGTGAGTTTACCTGCTATTAGTATTTTTTCTTGTTCTATGCTTTGATTTGCACTTCCCTGAGAGATGATACTGAGCTGCACTTCTTGAGATACGCTACATCCTCTTGGAAATCACTCCTCAAATACTCCTAAAATCTTTAAATAAATCATGCTGACTCCCACATCCTAGAACCTCCCAGTACTATTCAACATAGAAAACGGCTTCTTCATGGAACCAAACCCAGAATCAGGATCCGAACTCAAGATCTGTGATGAACATCCCGGGTACACGAATTTCGGCGATTCAGTAGCTCCACATAAAGAGAGTATACCTTTTGCAAAACATCAGATACCGAAAGAGGCTGAGGAGAGAGTTCGGAGTTTTCTGAAAGGTGTGTTTCCCTTCTTCAGCATTTGCAACTGATTCCTTTCGAAGGCTGGCAAATTTAGTCCCTATGTCGACTTTCCTTCAAGTCTTTGAGCCTACTCGTTATTCTTTGGCTCCATAAATATGGAGGCTGTACTTATACTATACTAAATGAAAATCACAGACACAATGCCACAACTCGCTGACCGCCCCTTCTCATTCGCTCGAATATGCTGGTGTGCCGATACCCCGGATCGAAACTTTCTCATCTTGCGACACCCAGATCATCCTTCTCTTGTAAGCACTTCCCTTCATCACTTACTCCATTTCATCCCCATCACTTACAGCCCCACCATTTACCTCTCCTCCTTATCTACCCCTTAAGTTCCTCTCCATCAGAATCTCCACCTCCCACCTCACAACCCTCAAACAGAAACTCAAACTCAAATACAAACAAACACTAACAAACCCCCACCCCAGATCCTAGCAGTAGGCGCCTCAGGCCACGGATACATGCACATAACATCCATCGGCTCCCTCGTCTCCTCCCTCCTAGAAAACACCCTCTCCCCCAACCTCGCACACGCTTTTCGTTGGCGACCTGAAACAGCTGTGAACAGGAACTGGGAAGACGTTCAAGGGAGGCGCGGGGGAGAGAATAGGGTTATGGATTTCGGTGATGTGAGGGAGTGGACTGATATCGAAGAGGGAGAGAGGAGGGCGAGGTTGTAGAGGGTGGGTGGTGGTCGATTAATGGGTTTTAGAAGAATTGGTAAGTTACGGGGAGGTGTAATGTTATTTATGTGGGGATACACCATATCGTAAGCAGATCTCGAGGAAAAGAGGATCTTCCCGATCGATCATTGAAAAGATAAGGTCTTGAAGTCATGCATTCATTTCATCGCGTACCATGAAATCATAAGATTACCTATGCCATCATGGCCATCTCCCATGTGACTGACCCACGCCCTAGCTTCCCTTCCCATCCTAGGTGCTGACACCAAATAAAAATCATAAAAACACAATCTTAAAGAAAGGATCCCCATCTAGCCAGAGCAAATCTAATGCTTGTGCAACTTCGCCTTAATCTTATCCTTCAGACTGACCTTCTCTTTGCCATCAACATCATCCTTGCCAGCGTGCTCAAGACTCTCAGAGCTACGACCTGTATCAACACCCTTCAGATCATCCGCTGGGTGGTCGACGCCCTTTGCTTCTCTCAGGCCTGTTGAATCTTGATCGTCAGCGTTACTCTCACCACGAGTAGGGGTGAACTCACGATTTGCCTCATGTCCCGCACCAGCACTTGCTGCGTCAAAGTTTCCACCCTCTGCCTTGGTACCAGTGCTGGGTGTGAACTTCTCTCCAGTAGATGTGTCTACTTCCTCAGTACCTGGGATCTTGGTGCCCTTGGGAACATCTGGACCAACTCTACCATCATTGGGCTGATCCGTGATATGTGGTCCCTCCTTTGTCTTAAAGGAATCGTACTTGGCACCTTCCTCCTTTCCACTATGTACCTCCTTGATACCTGGGTGGTCTGGGTTTGAGAAACCATCGCCCTTCTGCTCGCCCTCCTTGCCCTCTGCAGCAGCTTCAGCTTTGTCCTTGCTCTCCTTGATCTTCTCTGTCTCGGTATTGCTAGGCTCTCGAGTGACGCCGGCACCTTGCTGTCCAGACGTATGTGCGGAAGCTAGATCTGCAGCAACAGAGGGAGTTGCGCCTGCATCACCTGTGGATCGTTCGTTGGCCGTGGAAGGCTTGATAGTCGATGTAGGAACGGGGTCAGGAATAGAAGAGCCACCGGTGCCGGCAGCAGGAGCAGTGGTATCCATTGTTGATGATGGGTTTGTGCTTGATGTATCTGTGGCTGTCGAATCACCCTTTTGGTAGTTGAGGAAGGTAGGAAGTTTGGACTCGGAGGTTGAAGAAGTAGTTGTAGTAGCTGCTTATCACGTCAGCCTTATACCCCTCGTTTCGTCACTGTGCCTCTTTCAAGTGCAATGGTTCGTCAGGGATTAGATGCAAGTAAAGTACCCTGCAGACTTTCAGTTCTATGTCCTCGAATCAGGGCCTCGCGCAACTCACCACCTTCGTTTCCCTTATCGTAAGGTTCTCCTGCTTCGACGTTACCAGTTTGACCAGAAACTGGTTCAGTACCAGCTGTCTCGTTGGTCTTGGTTGTATCTCCCCAGATGGCCTTTGAGGCTGCCGATGCGATGTTGTTTACAGTTTCCATATTGCTGGCTGGCTGTACAGTTCCTGCTGCTTGCTGTTGCTTAACTTGCGCTTAATTGGCTTGTTGAAGGTATCTCGAAGTCTCAAATTGTGGTATGATTGTGGTATGAAGTTCGGAAGGAATAAGACAGGCAGCAGTGAATATAAAGCCGATGCTACGTTAGGAGGGGGAGGGGTAATTGTACCGTAACCCCGTTCCAAGGCTCGGGTCCAACGTCATACTTGGTATGCACGTGTTAGCGTGGGGCCACGAATGCTTCCTTCCTGCTTTTGTTCACTTTTGTCCTTGCCCAATTCAGGGAAGGCATAAATACAAGCCTTGGGATTAGATTGGTCGTCACGAGCTGGCTCCGCGGGCTGGTATGTGCGAATCAGACAACGCCAACAACTTGGTTAGAAGTTGGAAGATTGTCTCGAGATGGCGTAATCAAAACCAAGATTTACTTCCGCTAAACTTGTGTTGCTTGTTTCCTAGAAGCTTTGATCGGTGTTGCTTGAAGTTGATCCTTGAATTGCTTTCTCGCTCCAACGTTGTACCCCGCCGTGGAGCTCTTTGGTCTTCAGCCTCGAATTGATCTCAGCTCATCAGATTTCAAGTAAGCCGAACCAATTGACTGGGTAATGGCATGCCACGCCTGAAGATAGGAAGATTCATCCGAAATATTCGAACTTGTAAATCCAACGAGTGACAGTGTTTGGTTACATGGAAGAAGTCCTGAAGTGACGTCTCCGCTCGACGTCATCCCGTCTTTTATGGAGCTGCATCTACAGTATGTGGCGTTTGTGGCGTTTGTGGCGCACAGCCGATACCATCCACTCGCCTCGTCTTGCCGCCCCTTTCCATATCTCGTGATATCTCGTTTAATAGCTTAGAAGGCATTAGGAGGGCAGTCTCGCTACCATCCAATCATGGGTCTCGGTCTCGCTGTGCAGGCGGGCATAAGCAAATTCGACAGATGCCCGGCGGTGGCTGATTGACTGGCTGACTGATTGCCAAGTTCGAAAATATATATGCCCTCAACACCCTCACTGTCCCAACCATCTCCAACCCACTATCTGACACAAAACATCCCCAACCATGTCATCCCCACGCAAACAAATCCTCGTCCTCGGTATCATCAAATACTGCGATGAAAAAGGCGGATTTCCCGTCACAGCTGCCCAAATTCAAGACTGGCTTGACATCGAAATCACAAAGGCCAAAACAACCTCCAACTATGACTTGGACATCTTCGACGTCAACCCACTCGTCCCATCAAACCTCTCCGACCTCAAGGAGAAGCTGAGAAGTAAGACATGGGATGGAGTAGCCATTGGTGGTGGAGTGAGGTTCACCAAGGATTTGACGTCAACATTTGAGGATGCTGTAAATTTGGTGACTGAAGAAGCGAAAGGAGTAAAATTCTGCTTTCCTGGGGGGCCCAATGAGATCGTTGAGGGCGTGATCAGAGTATTTGGACCGGGTTGAGGTCTGCACATAACTCCACGTCTCCTACTTTTCACTGCCTTGGAATAGTTGCAATGGGTTGATGTTGGTTTGATCGCTTGGTGAGAATTAGACACGAGGATCAAAGGAACGCAATCCAATAGCCTTGGTCGTTGTATTGGATTGCTCCATAAGTTGCTGGAAAGTTAATGGTGGTGGATGTTGGAACCATAGGCCGTTCTTTACAAGACCCTTCAGTTCATCGAGGTAGTTCTTCACAAGCTTTGTATCCATGAATTCTACATTAGAAAAGAGAGGTGAGTTCATTCTGAATGGTGCTCCTAGGGTTTCAGCGTATGGATTGAGGACCTGCTCAAGGCACCAAAGTGTATCGTGAAGATCGCTCGCGGGTCCAGGTTCACCAGCTGCTGTTTGGGAACAGAACATCACAGCTACTTCAAAGTATACCCGGAGTGGCGATTTGTTGTAGTCTACAGCAATGTCTATGCTGGTCGCATTGCTAGCTAAATGAATGAGTGCATATACTTTGTCGAGTCGGTCTGTCGATTCCGAATACGTATAGCTCGCAATGAGCTCAGCTAGGGTATTGTCCTCAATACCGTAGTTGATTCGATGACGGGAGAGCAGTTGTGCTGGAGCATAATGATTTCCAACCACGAGACTTGGAATCTGGTTGGTTACCAGACTCAGGGCGCCATCGAAAATTTCGCCATCTATTGACTCGGAGCCATAATGAATCACGGTTCTCTGAGCAAGAACGTACTCTTGGACCACCCAGATTCGCTTCCAGTATGTAGCCCATATGATACAGTGGGTCATATAGTCAACCTCGTGGCCCGACGCAAGGCGTGCGATGCGAGGGTCTTGGGGGTTCGACCATATGTCCCCGAAGAAACCGAAAACACCAGCGCCACTGAAGACAGGATCTGGCAATCCAAGCCAGATCCTGACGATAATAGCATTGCTAAAAACCAGGCCCATGACCCCAACCTGGTGATTCTTCTCGGAAATGTCATCTTGGTTGATACAAATAGCATCAATCCAGAAAGCTTGTCCCTGTAGATCAGATCTAATGGCTAGGAGTGCGTCCCACAAATTCTCACGTACAAGAAAGGGTGTCCGGATACGTATATCGTGTGCTGAGGGCCACTAGCTGGACCCCATTCATATGACAAAGCTGTGTACTCTGGCGGAGGATCGTCTGTCAGCTTGACGGTCGTCAAGTCGCACACAAGAGGATGATTGACGGTGCCTGTACGGAAGTTCAAGACCCGTATCTCCTTGCTCATTGGATCAAGGGGCGTGTACAGTTGAGCCATAGGTAAAGCTGGAAGACCGTCCGGTGGGGAATGCAGGGGTGCGGAGCTCGAGGATTCTCGAGATACGGCGTTTAGACTTGCTGAAGAGTTCCAGCTGGCGCTGCTGCGAGATGCGATATATTTGCAAGCTTCCGGGACCATGGTTGCATGTTGACTTGTAGTAGTTGATGGCTGAATGTAAGGACGAACGCCGATCAAGATCGTGAAATCACACTGTATGTAAGCATGCAGGTGAGAAGCTAATCTGATCGATCAGCTGCCAAATACAGGGCACCCCCCCCCCCCCCCCCCCGTCCTTTGCCTGGCATTGAGTCCATGAAGGTATTCAAAGAAAAGAGGAAGAGCTCGAGACATGTTGATAGTTAAGAGGCAGAAGTGGAAGGCTTGAGCAGATTTGAAAAAGGCAAGTATACTATCACGTGGATGAAGGAGTTACCTAGGTAGTTACTCATCAGCTAGGCCAATCAGAGAAGTCAAAGCCATCGACACCGAATTCGTATTGCACTTTCCATGTTCAATCATTCTGAACATTACAAAATGGCGTGTCAGTGTAATGCAACCATTCAAAATGATTTGAAGTCATCCATCGACCTCACCAAATCCATGCCAAAGCCCACCAACCGAACCAGATGCAACCGCTAGACTCCAAAACCAGTGTATCAATATACCAAGAGAGAATCCTGTTTTCCTTAACCTCGAGAGTGAGCGGACCCATGACCAAGCTCCTCAAGCCTTGCCAGCAGTACCAGCTACATGCTCGCCAGCCTGCGCAGTACCAGACTCATCTTGCGAATTCGCAGGACCGCTTTCTACTGCCTTCCCATTCCCCTCTTTTCCAGATTCTGGATTTAAAGGCTTACTAGGATCATACCCTACACTTTTAACAATTCCCAATCCTTTCGTCCTGCCCTCTCGGAACAGTAACCTATCTCCAGGAGCAAGATACTCTGGTCTCTGCACGAAGCGGAATGCAACTGTCGCACGATCACCTGTTCGGATGTACGATCTGTCTATGTCGATTATAGCGCAAGTCTGGGAGACTGGACCGACGTGCAGCATGGCTTGGTATTTGGTTTTGATGGTTGTTGCGTGAGAGAGGATGAGTACTGTAGCTAGTCAATTTTGTAGCAACGTGGAACAAATGTGGATGACTTACCTTCGGCAACAAATTCTCTGTACACCTTTGGTGCATTCTGATCAAGCTTTGGCAGTACGACCATTCCTTTGCGGACATCTTTCCGCCTGACACGCTTCAGTGCGAATGAAGCAGACTGACCTGCTGAAGCAGCTGGTACCTGGATTCGTTTCCGTTCAATTGACCTAATATTAGTTGTTGTGAACTGTCCCAGAGAGTCGGGCCCGATGAGAACAGTGTCACCGGCATGGATAACACCACTTTTGATGATCCCAGAGACAACGGTCCCAACGAAAGGTACGGAGAAGGTGTCATTGACATGGAACTCGAAAGGAGCTTGAGCATCATAGTGTCCATGATGTGGAAGGATGTTCAGGAATGCTCGAACTAAGTCCAACGACTCACCAGTGACATTCGAGACCTGGAAGATGGGACATATCCGCTGAGAGACAAACTGAGTCGCGGTGTTGATACACTCTTCCTTGTTCTTAATGAAAATTGGGATTTTTCGTGCTCCTGGAGATTTGAGGATACGAGTGATTTGCTGGATGGTCTGCTCTAAAATCTGAGGAGGACAAATGTCGATTTTGGTGATGACAACCATGACTGGGACATTGAGGGCTAATGCGATTCCCAAATGCTCTTTACTCATACCGATCAAACCATTGTTAGCAGCTACCATCAGCAGGCAGTAGTTGGGGCTCGAAGATAATAGGCCAAAGACAGTGGTCCGCAGATACCGTTCGTGACCAGCCAAATCAGTAAAGGTAATGACTTTAGCAGACCGTTTGCCAATCTCTTCCCATGAAAGCTTGCGTCCTGGTACTTCTGCAGTGATAACCTTGCCCATAGTGTCGAATCCCATGATCTCCATACCAACTGAACTGGTTCGACCAGATTCAATTTCATGCTTGTGTCTGAACAGGTTGACACGAGCTTTTCCTCTTCCATCATCAAGTCCACCCTTGACCAGAACGCCTAGCATGGTAGATTTTCCAGCATCGACATTTCCAACCACGGCGATTCGAGTCTCAATGACCTCCTCTACTGTTGCAGGATGTTGTCTGATCAATATTTTCCCACTGCACTCTTTCTCCTTTTCACTCGCTGCGCTCGCGGCTTCTTCCTTGCCACCAACGTGCTTGGTCAACAGTATCTGACAGTCTGCTCTGACTTTCACAGCCGCTTCTCGTAACCTCTTCATACATACATCCCACTCGTCCTTGGTTAATGCCATGGAGTCGCCATTGTTCTCGAATCCAAGCTCGAATACAGTCTCGCCATGGCCTTCCTCTATCCGTGCTTCTAGCAGATTGACTAGTTTCGTGAATGTATCATCGTTGTGGGTGAGCAGCAGCTCTTTCAATCGAACCGAAGGAGAATTATCTGTGAGATCTAATGAGTCAAGGATGTCGAGTTCGGCATGGTCTTCGGTGGTTGTGTTCGCTGTCCCAGCAGCGGATGGATACCGCAGTGCTTGCTGCTTCTCTACGTAATCGGCAAACTCGCTCAATGCCTTGCTTACAGTCAGCGGATACACATGGGTCATTGGAGATAATAGCCCACAGATTCGCCTTTCCGCCGCTCGTGTGGCAGCTGTTTTCCTTTTGTGGCCATGATGTTGACTCGATGCGACAAGTGCTGTATCGAGTTGAAATTATGGGTTACTTCAGTGTATTCATAAGATCATTGATACGGGATTACTAGGTGTCAGGTTAATAACAATTCCCTTCTGTCGCATTCTGTGGCGGATTGAAATTGTGTTGAGGAAGTAGAGGGAGTTGAGATGTTTATGTAGGTTGATGGAGGAGTCATGCGGGGAGCTCTGCTTATCGGGCGATAAGAAAGTCGTGATTCATAGAGACTACTTTTCTACCTATACAACCTTCACTCCTTTTATAGACCACTCTATTAAAGAGTAACTATATCCGGACATTCCTTGCTTATATATCTTTATCCACAAGTATAAAGAGCTCTTTGTTTTCGATAATCACGTAATGTACTAGATAGTATAATCAATATCATCGAGTCTGCATCGCAGCTTTATGCTCGACACGCCCGAGCCTATCGTGCTTTAAATTTCATAGTCGTGCCTTGCCAATTGGGTCAGGTGTTGTATTTTGGTATCTTATACGAAAGTGTATGGCCATGCTGTGAGGTGGTGACTCGGCGCGTTGGACAACTGCCCCTCATCAACGACCACCATATCCCCGTCATGCGCCGCTTCTCAGACCCTCCCGATTCTGGGTATTCCAGCCCTAGCCATGAGTATTCATCCCGTCCTGACAGATTCGAGTAGTGCAGTGTCGGTAATTCAAGAGCCTCCTTGGGGAGAGATCAAGACCACGCTGTCTCCTGTCACACCAATTAGCCTTGCCAGTCCTTGGAGCAGCGATCTGGGTCATGCAGATCTCACCTCGCACAAATAACATCTCGGACTTCTTGTGGATTGTCTGATCCCAGTATCAGCAGCTCTCTTGCTCGTCGTCTTTGTCTGCCACTGTCCTACCTTTACGGTCTCCTCCTCTTCATCGTCGTCCTCGACCACATAGATTGTCTCCTCCACATCTCCTAGAACTAGATTGCAATGACCATCATATGCCTGTAACGGTTAGTAGGATCCAAGGCAGATGCGATAGATCAGCCTACATGTAAACGTCCCTTGAGTTCTCTGTCCCCTCGCAGCTTCACAAACACAATCTCGTCCAGGCATAGCCGCACCAAGTCCATGGGCTCTGCAGGCGCAGAGTTTCCATCATCGACGTCGGCCATGATTTTGTTGGTTCTGGCGTTGTTTGTCGAAAGTCGCGTCGAGATCAAAAAGCCGTGGTGTTTGTCGTTGGGCTTCGCGACTCAAATTTGCAGACGGAACGTTCCGCCAGTCAATGTGTCTCTCGCCAACGCCAACCCCAGATTCTCCATCTTCATTCCATTCCCCAGGAAGCATTGACATTGATCATTCAGCTCGACTCCACCTCCACCAACTAAATAATATGCGAAGTCGATGACAGCCAATGACCCCGTTGCTCCTCAGATTCGAGGCAATTGAGTCGCGGATCGCATCGTACTCATGTCCCCGCGGCATTCCAGGTCGTGTGCATGCCCTTCGACTCCGACGATGCTTTCGAAATATACCTTCTCGAGCTTCCGCCGCGGCCATCGATCAGATACACTTCCAGCACCATGAAGATATCGCTGGGCCCGTATACAATGCATTGGCAGAGGCGAGTCGAGCTTCAGGAAGAGCAGAGGATAATTCTGGGGACTTGGTCGAATACAAACCATCAACAAATGTGGACTACGAGGAGCAGACTTTGGCTTGGGATGATTCCATACGTACCGCAGACCCGAAGCATCTCACAAAACGCGCCCCCCGCTTTGGTCCCATAAGATATCGCCGAATGTTGCGCTCAATTGCACCTGCAAATCCAATCTCTTTCTCTGCGGAACTTCCTGCCCAAGGCCTACAATCCCAGGAGCAAGCCCAAGTTCACACCGCGCTCCAAACCGGGAACCCACATGCGGTAATGAGGTCCCTCATGAATCTTGTCCAGCTCGAAAGCCTCGGCTTCCCTTCCCCAGTCCTAGTGTCTGCACCTCCTCCCACCTTTTCCGAGATATTACGCTGTATCGACCCCAAGCATTTTGTGGACCCATACGCGCAAGTGTTTCGAGAAATCAGTTCTGTCTCGACACATCTTTTAGGTGGTGGGCAGATCCTAGGTAGTGAGGATTATTACGACTTTTGTGCAGCATTCCTATCCCAGGCCGGCCGTCTCATGAATGCACGTCGTAAACGGTGGCCTCTCAATTTGTCGGACTACAAGTACCTCCTGAAATGTGCCAAGTCAGTCGGAAACGGGCAAGCAGCGAGCAACATATGGCGAGCAATGTTTGCCCGAGATCAGGGTCACCCAAGTGAGCCTATCATCCCAGATGCGGAAGCCTTTAACCACCTTCTGGCTACAAAATGCTGGCAGGACAAGATGATACCGAAGCATAGATACAGACTTCGAGTTATTGAAGAGAATTATACTCCCCGGTCGTGGCTCATACCTCCTCATACTCTGACCTCTCATCGAGTTGGGGCTATTCAAGGCATTAAGTCGCAAGCCTCTCGTCTGTTTCAACACATGGTTGAGTTAGGAGTCACTGGCAATGAAGAGACCTTTTGCCTCATGATCATTGCGCTTGGGCGAGAAGGTGACATACCTGGCATTGCATCAATGCTCAAGAGAGTCTGGAACATCGATGTTCAGGCAATCATGACTGAAAAAGACTCGGCGATACCTGCTCCAACACCATACAACCACCGTTCACCATTCTTTCCGACCAATCACCTACTATACTCCATTGCGCATGCTTATGGCAGCAACAATGACATATCTACTGGCCTCCGTCTCCTGGACTTTGTCTCTCGTAATTACTCGATCACAATCCCTTTGAATGTATGGAACGAGATCTTACAATGGGCAGCGATTTTGTCCATCAAGAAGCGAATGGTCAGAAAGAAGGGTTCGATTGAGAAGGAGACTGGGAGGGAGATGGGGCAACTTCCTCCCGAAGCGGTCTCCAGTCTTTGGCAAACCATGACTTCAGAACCTTACAACATCGAACCGACCATCCAGATGTATAATCGTCTCATTTCGAATCTTGTAGCTCGCGCGAGATATGGCGAGATGCAGATGCGTATGGAAGAAGCGCTCCGAGTATTAAAGAAAGAGGTGCGAATACTCGGAAGGAAGGAAGCGGCCTACATTGCTAGCAACAACCACAACCAATCACTAGTTGAAGCAAGGGCACGAGACCTTATCTATGCACGTTTTCGTGTATGGCGAAACAGGCAGTACGTGAAGAGATGGGTGCGACTGTTACTCTCTCGAGGTAGCACGGCTCTTATTGACAACGATGAATACTCACAACAAGATATCCCTCGAATTGTGCAGAATTGGTCGGTCTTTTTACCCAGACAAGTTAAGTATAAAACCTGGAGTGGCGAGATATCTTTCTGGCCTGGGACAACCCAGTTGCAGAGAGTCAGGGCTGGGATGTTTGCAAGGCGTGCAAAGCGACAAGCCAGAGTGATTTCGAAATGGGAAGCGATCGATGACGTTGATGACGAGGACGTACCTGGAAAGATCACAGGTGAAAATGAACATGGCTTGAAGAAGCAAGATGCATGGTATATGGGCTCATAGATTGGCTTGTTTTGCACATAGATGATAGACGAAGACTGTTTGGTTTTACATACCCCTCGCGCGGGGTACCTTAGATATCTTCTTGGGCGACTGCATTATTCTTTGCCTTCCTGATCGCGCGTCTCACCGCTCTGTTGTCTCTCTCAAGACATGAGATTCAAAATTAATCAGAGTTGCAATTTCACAAGATTCAGAGGCCACGATGAATGCAGCACAAAAAGTTTCCGACATTCGAGAAGTCCGATTCTCGCATTTTACAGTACAAAGCCATTTTATCCCAATGAATCAATCTTTGTGAACACGTTTTTCCAACTCCAAACCTTGTATCATTCAGTCACACTATTACCATTCTCCCCCAGTCTTATCGTCCTCCCAGTCATGGTCCCAACTGCCAACAGAGGCCTGTCTGTTACCAGCAGAAGATCCCAAGTCTCCGAGTGCCTTGCGACCACCACCAGAATTCTTGGGAACTCCCATCAACTCCTCGTAGGCCTTCTTGCAAACCTGCACCTTGCTCTCCATATCCTCGTTCTCCTTCATCAAAACAGCATTCTCTTCCTCAAGCACTTTGATACGGTCCTTTAGAGCAACTTCCCCCCAGTTGCCGGTTTGAGCAGCCTTCTCCCGCTCAAGCTGCAACTCACTCTCCAGAGTATCGCAAGTCTTCTTCAGCTTAGCAACAGACTTGCTCACCTCCACATTCTCATCTTGGATGTCTTCAAGCTCCCCATTGAGACCTGCAATCCGCTCGTTGTACTCCTCGATCTGGTCTTTGGCGGTGGAGACTTCGTCCTTGAGGCCGTGCATTCCAGCGCGGAGGGAGTAGGCTTCTTCTTCGACTTCGTCGATGCGTTCTTTCAGGGCCGTGTTCTCTTCTTCCATGGACTGCAATTCAGACTTCTCCTCAGGCTGAGTAGGATTCGTCTTCGCTTGCTCCCATTTACCCCTCAATGTCTCACACTTCTCCTCTCCTCCATGGTCTCTCAAATCCACGCCTTTCATCTTCAACTCCCCCTCCAGCTCCTCAATTGTACTACACAATTTGACAATCTTTTCATCTCGTGGAATACCCTTGTTCTCCAAAACCTTTTCCATTTTAGGAACGACAGAACGAAGGCGGATTATCTCCTGATCGGCATTGCTGAAGATCAAATTGCTCTTGAATTCCAGCTTTTCAACCTTCTGCTTCAGAACCACGACCTCGTTCTCCGCTGCATTCAACTTTTCCATCATATTTTCGTAGTCAGTCTCCGAAGCACGGAGATCCTCGTTGCTCTTCTCCAACTCTCGCTCCAAGACCAGGACCCGCTTCTCGGTGGCGACTTCCAAGTTGCTGTCTAGATTACCTTGCTGAACACCACCTTTCTTCGCCTCAAGGCCAGTCTTCTCAGCCACAATCTCAGACTCAGTACCCTTCTTCAACTTTGCTCTCCACTCATTCAGTTCATTTGGCTAAACGTCCAAACCCTCTCTATCCTGACCAACCTCACCAACTTTTCCACCTTGTCCGTCACTCTCGCCGTTCTTTCCTTCTTCTCCTTTCCTAAGCTTGGCTTGCAACTTCTTAACCTCCTACCCCAATCTCTCCAGCTCCTCCGCATACACCCTCTCGCCCTCACCCACACATCTAACCTTCCATCCCAACTCCTCGACCCTCCCATCAGCCTCCTCTTTCGCCTTTTGCAGAAGAGAGTTCGAATACTCCGTCCGATGGAAATGATTATCATAGCGACGAACGAGCTCGAAAGTTCCTTTCATCAGGCTCTCTCGAGTGTCGAGGATTGGGATCTCGAAGGTTGAGGAGAGGAGAGACGGCGGGAGGGTAGTGCGGTAGTGATCTGAAATGTGAGAGGGAGGAGAAGCTGGCGTGGCGAAAGAGTAGGACGGGAAAGAGGTGAGGTGACTTTGGGCGTCAGCGTAGCGTTGGTAGGTGGAGAATTTGGGGTTTGTGGGTGTGAATTTGTCGGTGTGGGCGGGGTAGGTACGAAAGGAAGGGGATGGGAGAGAGGTGGTTGATGTGGAGGAGGAGTAGATGATCTTTGCGTATCTGTGTCCTGGTTGGCCCTTGTCATTGGAGCGCGTGGATGTTGGCGACGTCTGCTTGTCAGAGCCAAATAGAGAGGGAGTCTTCTCATTGGTATTGGCTGAAGAAGGAGAGGTATTGTCCTTGTGCTGATCAGGTGAGACGAAGAGGGGTTCAATGCCGGTGTAGCCAGTGCTGGAAGTCATGTCTCGATGATTGGGTCTCGTCTCGATCTTGGTGTCGCTGTCGTCGACGTGAGGATTTCGAAATCGCTTGTTGATCTTAATAGATGTGACGGGGCTGTTCTCTGATTCGATCGTGACGCGATTTGGCGATGGCGTTTGGGGCCTGATTCCTTCGACATATCTCTGCTCGGATGTGATGTTGGCATCGTTCGAAGTGAAGAGTGTTTCATCGTCATCGTTGGTGACAGAGGCATGTTGAGGAAATTTCTTTTCATTGGGTGAGGATAATTTCTCGTTTCTGATCAGAGAGGCCATGCCGTCGTCGTGACTTGAAGTGTCTATCTGGATCTGAGCTTCAGAAGGGCCAATCAGATGTGTGTACCAAGGTCTCGGGGTGTGGGATGAAAAGTCTGAGGCACTGCGATGAAAGTGTGCCACACCGATGTTTGACATGATTGAGCTTCTGAGAGGCGGGAGAGTGATGTTATATCATTCAAGAGTGAGTTTATATCATTCAAGAGTGAGTGGTGAGACTTAGCGTGCTTTCATGCACGATACCCCTGGCATTCTTACAAGACTTTCTATTCTGAAGGAAATGTGGTGGAGCACATCCAAAGAAGTGAAAGAAACAGACGGAATGGCTTTTAGGTGGTGGGAACGGGCAGGGGTGCATGAAATGCAGCATTTGAAAGAAAGCTTGGATGTCCCAGAGTGACACTTCAGCAGACTAGGATGAGAGGTGAATGGACCTCTATGAGAGCAAAGTTTTTCAATAGAGCAGAATTCTTGAATGATAAAATGCAGCATCCCGTATCTTGAGATTACTATAACGAAGACAAAGATAGGAAGCCCAAGCGTACAAAGAGCTGAAACACCAGATGCGTGGTGCCGTGATTCCACTCTCCACCTAGTGTACTTTGTGCGATGGTATCGACAGACAGTACGGAGAAGTTCTCAAGTTCTCAAATGCATCTATGTGTTGGCAAAATGTTGGAAACATATTGTTCTATGCTGCAGTAGCAACCTAGCATACAAGGCAATTAAAGAGCGTCAAATAATCGTGAGAGAAATATCCTGAATCATGGGATTTAACATAGATCAAAGTTACTGCCTATGCAGAAATCTTCCGTTGCAGCCAATGTCCTGGGTACCTAAAGTTTTTCAAATTAAGCTTCCTTCTGGCATCGGGCACACTTACACTCCCCTGCAAGCTAAGTCTTTGGAGCTATTTGTTTGTCAGGACCATCCTTTTCGAGCAATCTTCCACAGTTGTAGCAGTAATAGAACGTGGTTTCAATGACCAGTCTAATATGCCTACGGGCAGTAACACCAGGCGGTCCAAGGCAATTCAATACCAGCTGGCTAAGCTCGATATTTTTCTTTGCAAAAGGGCCGAGTCTTGTTGCAAAAGAACTCTCTGCCGGCCGACGGGCATCTTTTTGACTTCTAGTTAGCCATTGAAAGCTTGTTTCATCGATGAAGTTTGCAATTACCAAAGCTAGATCAGCCATTCTCCCAAATAGTTCAGACTGAATCCATGCTTGTCTTCTAATAGGAGAGCTCTCCGTGAAGACTAATAAGATGTGTAACAAAGCATTGTATGCATCGCCAGCAGCCAGATCTCGAAAAGCCAAGAGCCAAAATGTACTTTGCCCCATTCGGAGGGTCCACACCGTACGTCTGGTCCGAGGACATGGTTCAATTTTGGCCTTGATACGCTTTACTTCTATCCGTGTGAGGGTGGATTGTATAACGAGCTGGGCAAATCGACCACAATCGACCAGGGGCCATGGAACATTGGGCAATTGTCCCCTTGTGATCTGAGACGGGTACGGAGCCTTGCACTGGGCAAATATCACAAAGATCGTGCAGAAGACCTGGCCAACGCCATTCGACTATTCGGGAAGCTAGAAAATCTAATACTGGTGCATGATCACGGACATACCAGAACTGAGGTGGAACTGGCAAGCCCTCGTTACAAACCAGCCCCTGGAGAGGACGAATGGGGCCACATCGAGCTGGAAAATGGCAGTGCCTCGACTATACTGTCGCCGACATGTTTTCCCCTGTACGGCCTATCGTCATTATCCCCAAATGCGCAAATTTCGTGATCATCTTCGGAGAAATGGTTGGGAGGAAGCATCGTTTTGGCCTTCGGAGGTTGCAGCGATTGAAAGACGACTGGAACTCGAACTGAAGAAGAAAGCCAGAACCGAGATCCTTCCTTGGCTATTACCAAGTGTTCGAATTGTTCAAATTGTTACCAAGGCGCAGGCTGTGGAAATCTTGTGTGACCAAAGTGAATACGAAAAACGGGCGCAGAAATCCGATGATGAAAAGGGAATCATAAAATGACCATCAAGACTTCTTTGATATATCTACAAGATCTCATGTTTTGTGTTGGTGAAGCAGCTATACACTACGCTTCCATCTTTCTATCCGTTACAAACTCAATCTGCAACCGCAATCATCTCAGAGCGGTCCCGTTCAAAGGCCGTGAGCCACATCTCTGACATCATGAATACACCATGGCACTCTGATCTCACGGGGCAGAAGGGATTTACGACATTGAAATCAAAGTTTCGAAGAAGCTGGAACGATTTGATTAGGTAACGGAACATGATCACGACGCGTGAGACTCACCTCAACAAATATCTTCTGGAGCTCCAGCATTGCGATGTTTCTCCCCAAGCATTGGTATTTGCCATAGCTGAAAACCAGCTCGAGCGTGGTCTCCATCTCCTTTAACTTCTCTGGCGTCTCTTCGATCCATTTCTCAGGTCGGAACATATCTGCATCTGGACCCCATACTTTCTTGTCGCGAAAGATCCCATACGCCCCATATCCGATCTTCGTGCCACCGGGTACGAACATCCCGTTGATGATATCTCCTTCCTGGGGTACAGACCTCGACATCAGTCCCACCAGTGGAGGGAAGATACGAAGCCCTTCTTTGATGACCGCTTGGAGATAGAACATCTTTCTTGCCTCTAATTCCTGGATGGGTGAAGAAATCGGATTGCTCGAGATCTCCGCTCGCAACTTTGCCAATACCCGAGGATGTACGAGAATATACAGCAAGATGCCACGAATCCCGCCAGCAGTGGTATCCGAGCCTGCCATACTAGTTCTGTTAGTCTTCATTGTCTGCATGTCCTGGGATGACCCTACATCTGAAGCAACGTCTCCGATTCGGCTTCCTCTTGACTGAGTCCATGAGCAATGAAAGACCCTAGCATGTCCCGTTGCACTTTCTTGTTTTCTCCGAATCTTTGTGCTACCGCCTTTTTTGTGATCCTATCAGCATATTAGCAGCTGCGAATGTTGGTGAGTTGACTGCCTACCCAATGATTTTGCCCATCCCTAATAGGTCCTTCTCCGAAGGTAATGCAGCCCTCAAGATTGAAAGCTGTAGTGTCCAATTCAGTACGGGAAATATCGTGACCATCAACGCAGCAGGCAGCACCTTCTCTGCTTCTTTGATGTAGTCATGCAGGTCTGCGTCAGCAGCCAGGAAGCCGAATGCTTCTCGATACGCCGCATCCGAGATAACATCAAGGGTGAAATACTGTGCTTTTCTTCCAAAGTCTAGCGGCTTGCTCTCTGAGTCTGTCGATAAGTATTTCGTTCGAATCAGGTCAACCAAGTTCTGGATGTTGCGATCGATAGTACTTTCCAGATCTTCGTTATCTTTGCCTGAGTACTACATTGTTTTCAATAAGGTCTTCTTTAGTGCCCCACGCTCAGAACCTACTCCTGCTGCCATTATGGACCTCAGCTTGGTATGCCGATCATCATCCATGACAGACTCGATGTTGTCACGCGTTGGGTCGAATCTCATGCCGATGTACCACTCCGACCTTCTATAGGGCGACCTTACAGCCAACATGCGTCGCATCACAGCCGGATCGCTCGTCACTAGGTCATTGGGTCCAATTCTTGCGAGGGAACCTACACTGTCTGTCAGCATGCGACATCTTTTTGTAGACATCCATCACAATCCTAGCCGCACCGTATTTTTGGTTCACCTCCATGAAGTCCAAATGGAATCTGCCTCCTGAAATGCTACGGACCAGCCATAGTCGCGATATGCCAGCAAGCCAAGGTCCTTTGAAATGTCGCAGTCTATACCAGACTCTAAACTTGTTCACCAGCCAGAACCCCAAGAGCTAAGCAAGGATCGTGCTAATCCAGCTGTGTTGGTGGCTAGAGACATCCATTTTGCAGGGTGGAGTTCAGGTCACCTTTTGTGAGCTGGGGATGGAAGGAAGAAACCAACATCTGGGGGGAACGACATCTACTGGGATTTTCACTTCCTGGAAAACGGCTGCAACGACTTCCTCTCCCGAGCATGCCTCCGTCCTTGGTGCGACAAATCGGTCAATATTACCGAAGATGCTGCTCCGCTGTCAGCGCGAGATGTACGTGACAGCCCATTCTTGCTTTATACGCTGCTTACAATTGGCTGAGACTTGAAGGATGGAAAATGGACGGCCGTGTCTGCCGGCTTAGGAGAAAAGTCCGTGCAGGTGAGGCTTTTCCCCGGTCGTCCCGTATTGCAGCACAGTGATTCTGCAGCGGAGTGCTTCGCTTCCATAGATCATAGGACAGTATCTAAGGAGGCTGCGCTTCCCACTAGAGGTCATACTGGACCTCTACCCTCTCACAACTGCACCGATTTTCATTGCGTCCAAGCAAAGCTCCTTTGACGACGATCATTCATGGCGGACCCAGTCCAGATTGAGGATGTGGATGATGTTAGCGACAACGATTCTGCGTTTGCCGAAGATGAACAGAGCGAAACTACGTCTCTGGCATCCAGTATCCTGAGATACCGACAGGAGAATGGACGAACATATCATGCTTACAAGGATGGTAAATACGTATTGCCTAACGACGAAGGAGAGAATGATCGCCTCGACCTACAGCATCATATGTACTGCTTGACTTTGGACGGAAAGCTTTTGACGGCTCCTATACCCAAGGATCAACAGCTGCATCGTGCACTAGATCTCGGCACCGGTACAGGCATCTGGGCAATCGACTTTGCTGACGAGCACCCCGAAACACAAGTTCTCGGTATAGATCTCAGTCCCATACAGCCTCAGTTCTTACCACCAAATTGCTCCTTCGAGGTCGACGATATCGAAGAAGAATGGACATACAAGCACAAATTCGACCTCATCTTCATGCGCATGATGACAGGCTCCTTGTCAGACTGGCCAAAGTGCTTCAGGCAATCTTATGATAACCTAAACCCAGGAGGCTGGTTTGAGATTCACGATATGAGTTTTCCAATTGAGGATAATGATGCCAGCTTTCCGGAGAACTGTGCGGTGAGACAGTGGACGGACAATGTTCTTGTGGCGGCGAAGAACTTGGGGAGGCCTCTGGATTCAGCGAAGGAGTATAAGCAGCAATTGATCGATGCGGGATTTGTGAATGTGACGCAGGTCATGTATAAGTGGCCGCAGAATCGGTGGCCAAGGGAGAAAAAGCTGAAAGAACTCGGTATGCTGACCTTATATGGTGTTAGGATTGTTGTTAAGGCATGTACTGATCTTTCTAGGAACGTGGATGCATGAGAATTTCAGCTCCAGTCTCTCCGGATTGAGCATGGCTTTGTACACGAGAGGTCTTGGCTGGACTCCGGAGCAGGTCGAGGCACATTTAGTGGATGTGAGGAAGAGTATGAAGGACATCAGAGTTCATGGATATTATCCGATGTGAGTGGCGTGCTAGCAAGAGCTGCGGTGATACTGACCTCATGACTTCAGATATATCATATATGGTCAAAAGCCGAAGTCATTTGAGGTTTCGGAGTAAGTGCCTCATTTAAGCTATCAAGCGCAAATGCCAGTATCGACTGCAGGTTTCGCGCTTATACTTTACCTCCAGCTTTATTCGAGTATGACCTCTGCTTCATAGTCTGAGCTTCCTTCAAGTTCGGGTATTTTCTCCTGCTTCTGCTCACTTCTACGAAACTGATTTTCAAGCTCGAGTGGGCCTTTGGAGTTTCTTTGTTGCAATTAATACGATTGATTTACTTCCCGGACATCACCCAAGATCCATTTGTTGTACGGCGCAGGTGGGATTTGGGTGCAGCCGGGAACAAATCCATATTCGTAGCAGCGAAGCTGAGAAAGTCAATTTTGCTAGGAAGTGTCACTTTTCCACCAACGCCTGATTATGCTATCCTTTGTTCGACTCCGTCCTTCTCTCCAATGTCCGGTGCGTTCTGAACAAGTATTACCTTACTGATTTCATGTGACAGGGGAGCCTCTCATGCCAATTGATGCCCAGCCAATGCTGCAATATAAATGAGAGGTCCACAAGCCTAAATGCATCGAACCAGAGCCGATTAATCCTGCCATTTTCCCTCAATTTACCTTCCATACCCCACCACTCAGTCTCGCTAGTCCTGATTACACTTATCTCCCATGCCTTATGCCAACTTGTCGCCAGCTCAGCATATTTCACACCACCCAGCGATGATCCTATTGTAGCAGGAAGACTATTCTCAGCCTCTGCTGTCGAGCTCGCGATCTAACATCCCATTCTCCTCTCTGACCACCGATTCTGAGTTTCCCAACACACAAGGCGTAGTGACAAATCAATCTGGTTCCTGCGCCGCACAGTTCTCCACCGATGACTCGCTGCCAAATCATTCCAGCTACGCTCCCGTTCACTCTCCTCGCAACGTGGGAATGCCAGGCGTCATCTGGGCACACGGATCCTGCCAAGTGGACGAACGACATATTTCTTGTCCCTTGTTCCTCACCGAGTTCGCTTCTTGGGGCTGCGTCATCCTCTCCGAAGGTCCTTCATGTGCTTACTACCCGACTCAACTATTCAGTCTTAGGTGGCGGAATTGACGGCGGCGATAGCTCCCTACGGGAACATCGTGTCAATGATCATGGGATGAATTATCATTATTTCATAGTTATTTGTCCCGTTATCATGGCTATTTTGCCTCTAATGGAATGGTCTCTTGATCTATAATTATAGGCACGATGTTCCATTATTATGGCTGCAAAAAGAGAAGTCCTTACTGAAATCTTATGGCAAACATACCATTTTCTCGTACAAAGTTCGGACACCTATGGGATCCATATTAATGGGGTTTTTGCTATATCTAGAATGCCCCAGCTTCTTAAATCTGCCACTGTTCCCAGATCCTATGTCCTTGCTGTCCCTGCTCTCCTACTATGCCTGCTTTCCTCTTTCCTGCTCTCCTGCTGTGCCTGCTCTCCTGTTGTGCCTGCTCCCCTGCTACTCGATTATTCGACTCGGTTCGATACCTATTCTCAATTTAGACAGATCAAGTACAAAGAAAAGTACATACGGAGGCACAGTACAAATTCGATCCAGTTCCAAGTTAGATCCAGTTCCAAATGAGATCCAGTTCCAAATGAGATCCAGTTCCAAATGAGATCCAGTTCCAAGAGAGAATGCAGTCCAGTATGCGGTCCAGTTACAGTATTTGCAGTCCTTATAAGAGATATAGAGAGAGAAAAGGAACAGAAGAATTCTCCTAAGGCAAAAGGCTACGTTAAGAGAAGAAATGGGAAGCACGGCCCTTTTGTGAGCTACATTTAATCTCCGAGTACTCCGGGACACTTTCAAAGCAAGAGGTTCTATTATTATAAAACAAAGGCTTTACACTCCTTAAATGCAGTCTATAAGCATGTACTATTTCCCATTATAATGGTCTCATAAAGTTATCAAGTTAAAGTAATTATAAGGGTTTCAGCCTATTATTATGGAGAGAACTCTCAAAATATGGCTTTTATCCTATAGTTATAGATACGATGTTCCATTAGGGTAGTCCGGGTATCAGTGCTGGTGGTGATATCTTGATCAGACCTGGTCGCTGAGAGTAATGCTATCGTAGGACGCCATTCTGGCGGATTGGAGGCTCTGAGCACAGCGTAGCATGATAGAAGAATAAAGCAGACTTTGCTTTCGGTACATCTGTCTTCGAAGATGATTAACGTTACCTGTTTGAGATTATCAATATCCCGGTAGCTTGTTTTAGCGGAAGGCCCTTGCATTTCATTTATCCTCTGGTATGTGTTGTCTCTGCTTCCTCTTCAGCTCTTAGCAACATGGTAGAGTTGATAGTGAATACAGACAGCCAATGATTATGTGCTACTCAACAGTGGTCACCCAGCTTTCAAAGCAAGTCTCGGTACAGGACATTACGGACGTTCTTCACTACTAGTGGGGGGATGGATGCGGGAAGCGAAGGGACTTTGGTGAATGACATTTGAAAAGCGGAGTATAAGGATTGTAGGTGGAAGCTGGTGTTGAAGCTTTCCAAAGCTTGCCTTCAGGGTAAACCATACTTATATTTCTTTTCTCTGCATGATCTCTTGTGAGGGTACTCGACTAACCCTCCTATCTATGGAATCCAACACTCAGTATGCCTTTTTCTCCGTTCATATCAGAAGGAGCTGTGATCCGATACCGAATCTTCCGAACTGCTCTCTGAGAAGATGGAGGACTGCGAGGTACTGTCTCCAGCGGACAGATCGGACATCTCGTCAGGGCTCTCGTATAGGAGAACGTCAGAATTAGAGCTGTCGTGGAGCATTTTGGGAGGCATCTTGTGTTTTGTCTCGTATTTTGTCTTGTGTTTAATATCAACCTGGTGGGGTATTTGCAGAAGTTGTGGTTTGGAGTTGAAGGCGAGAGGTTCTAAGAATGGCCGAAAGAAGTTTTATATGCGACGAAGATAGGAGACAGGTTTGTGACTGGATGACAATTATGAGTAGAGGTATTCATGAGCCATATTATTACTTTTAACTTACTCCCAAACCTTGTGAGTCTCTTTCCTTCCTAAAATCATGCATATGCAAACTGCTTTGTGCAAGTGTCGTTCAATTCATGATTCAAAGAAGCCACGTCGTACCGCTTCTCATACTGTCGTAACATAGTACGTGTAATAACTGGGCACCTTGTGGCTTTTTGATTGCTGCATATAAGAGGTACAACAGACAAAGTCCCGATAGGTTGATCAGTTTGGCATGTAATAAAAAGGGGACGGTCTCTCGGCTACCTTAGTGATGCGCCATCAGCAGACAAAACACCTGAAATGCTGCAATGCATTGTATGATACATTTCGTTCAGGTAGTTTTTCCAGCAATATCAATATCGAAACTGAGGCTCATCTGCTAGTGGACGTGCACCACGCCCACAATCAATTGACAGGGAGGAGGAATTTACCTCAGAAATTTTGGCAAGATGGCGCAGATACGTGAGATTCTAGAATGCATTAGCACTATTCACAATGAAGTATTATGCTATAAGAGAAGACTAGGTATCGAATTGATTTTCTTGTAAAAGTGGCAAGTGCCTTTAGCCCTCCCATGCAACACCGTCACTAAAGATCAGCACCAAATCGGAAGCTGCGAGCGACAAATCTTTCTCGCTAATACTTGTCGTCCTCTAACGTCTTCACAATCTATTATTGTTTACCAGTTCAGAGCACTAGGCCAACATTAATATCGGCCCAGGCATCCCTTACCGTGTATTGATAATATTACCTCGACGTAATTCACACAAGCTACCGCCGCTCACTTTGCCAATATACGTCAAGATACACTTCCCTCCAGAGCAACCACCAAGTGCAAGACCGCAACGAGGAAAGAAGGGAGCCGTAGACGGGTCACAACCAATCGCTCGCGGTCAACTATGGGTAAAGGAAAAGAGAGACAAGATAATCTACAATCCACGTCCAATGATCAGGACAACACCATCAAACCTCAATCATCTCTGCAAACGACAAAGCCGGCAGCCAAAGATAAAGGGAAAGGGAGAGAAGAGACTCCATTATCCACCATGGAGACTCAGGACAACACCTTCATCCCTCAAACCAAACAAGGGATGAAAACGATAACCACGAGTAACGGAGAGACAAGTCGAGATGCTCCAACCAAGACGTCCAATCAGGATAACACTTCCGCGCTGCAACCCCCAAGAACCATCAAAATATGCGGTATGACTGGAACAATCACCGATTCACCCCTCGGCAATTTGCAAATGTCACATGCGGAAAGTCAGGAGTTCCTTAAGGCTTCCATGAATGCAGTTCTTGAAGGCGTCCACAACACCAGCACTGTCGCAAAAGTCATAAAGGGAGAAGCACCACCCAAAGGATCGAGAGCGGCCAGTCGAACACAAGCTCCCACACTCATTAATGCAATGACTTGCTACATAGCGGACTCAAAGCCAGCCTCGTCCATGAGCATGAGATCGTTGGTCTTGCCGGGTTATGCAGATAATCCAGTTTCTGCACTCCTCTCAAAAGCGAACTTTTTCGAAGATCCGACGGGGGGTCAAGAATTGAGAGAGCTTATCCACCAATCCGACCGCGCCAGCAAATTGTACTCAGCGTGGTCCCGCTTCTACGAAGGGGGTCCCCAAACTTCCAGCTTTGACCTGCAGGTCTACTCTCTTTGTTGTACGGTGGTACAGTGTGAGAAGCAGAAGGAACTACCCAGGCTTGATGAGTACATGAAATGCTGTAGGACTTTGGTAGAGTCGGTAAATAATGTAAGGGCGGAGATCGTGAAGGAGAGCGCAAAGATTTCACATCTAGAGCAGCTGAGCAAGGAAAGCTGGGAGACTTATTTGCCAGCATTGGGTCTTATGTGGGAGTCATCTATGCAATTACCCGAAGACAATATGTAGGGCGCGGCGTGGTGTACCATGGGTCGGATTTCGAGGGGAGCAACCCAACCTAGCGCGGTTTGCGGTGGAGGTGCGGGTTTTATGGTACCCAACCAACCCGCCAACCGCGCGGGTGAGGTTGACCGCTGAGGCTCAAAATTGAGGCTCAAAATCACGTGAATTGTACTACTTGCATTAAATTATGCTAATTATACAAGGGTTTTCGTATACTATATTAAGAAGAGTACTTTGAATACATAGCTTTTAATTATTTAAAGTTACAATGTACTAATGTACAGTATTAAACTTATAAGGCTACAGCCTAATCTCGTCTCTTGTTTACTACTACTTATAAGAAAAAATATTCGAATCTATATTCGAATCTTGATCGAATATTAACGTATTTCTATAATACATATTGTATTAACTATATAGAATTATATAACTAAGCCTGTTTATAATATTAAAGACCTAAATAATATTATTATAAAGTATATTAAAGTAGAGTACTAATACTTAATACTCAACTTCTAATATTCCTAGGTATTAATATTTAATTTAACTAAACTCTTTAATTACTTTGCTCGTTCTTATAAAGCCGCCGGTATATTATTACCTACTTTACTAACGTTTATTTCTAGATAGTAGAATCCGATTATATAAAAATGTAACGTTTAAATAAGCTGTATATTCTTTACTATAACTGTAATTCGTTTGGCGTAAATAGTATACAAGTTACTTACTAAGAAGAAATATTAGTTCGAAACCTATACCTATTCTAGTAATACTTACTACTAAACTCAACTACAATTATAGACTTAGTAGCCTACTATAAAGCCTCGAGAGTATCTACTTAAATTCTTAAATCTATTCTAAAGTATTCTATAATTTCTTATATAATACATGCAAATATAAGCTTAGAAAGTAATAAGTTATACCCCTTCTAGTACTTCTTAATCTCCTTTAACGCAAGAGCTGCAGTATCCCGTTAATATAGTCTAGATCTACAAATCTAATATCTAATGTAAACTTGCCTTTTAGCTTTAGTTTTCGATACTTTCTTACTTTCTTTATCGACTTCTTTCGACTACTACAAATCGCAAATAGGCTTTCGCCGTCTCTATATAGACTTCTGTTTCCAGTAGGTAGAGTTACGCTACTAGTAGCTCGGGCCTTTGCTACTCGTACTATCTTTATACAATTTCTAATACTTTTACTACTTCTTACTATTATTAGAATATCTTTTATAACGCAGTTTATCGAGTTGTAAACTAGAGATTCGAAACGACTAATTAGTAATAGAATATCTATACTATAAAGACATTAGAGAAACTTAATACTTTAAAATATAAATTGTAAGGGCTTTAAAGAATAGAACAAAAGTAAGCTATAAGCGAGAAAACATATTACAGAAGTATAGTTTAAAGAATTGTATTAATTAATATTCTTATATTTATAATAAACAGAAGTCTGTAGTAGATTCTTAGCGCAGCTTATATAATCTTGTTTCTTTTTAATAGTAAAC
>AIET01001212.1:0-61640 GCA_000292665.1 Helotiales sp. EF0021 | reverse complement strand
TATTATATAAGAGATTATAGAATACTTTAGAATAGATCTAAGAATTTAAGCAAATACTTTTAAAGCTTTATAGTAAACTACTAAGTTTATAATTGTAGTTGAGTTTAGTAGTAAGTATTACTAGAATAAGTATAAGTTTTAAGTTAATATTTCTTCTTAGTAAGTAACTTATATACTATTTACGCCAAACGAATTATAGTTATAGCAAAGAATATATAGCTTATTTAAACGTTACGTTTTTATATAACCGGATTCTACTATTTAGAAATAAACGTTAATAAAGTAGGTAATAATATACTAGCGGCTTTATAAGAATAAGTAAAGTAATTAGAAGTTTTAGTTAAATTAAATATTAATACTTAGAAATATTAGAAGTTAGGTATTAAGTATTAGTACTCTGCTTTAATATACTTTATAATAATATTATTTAAGTCTTTAATATTATAAACGAACTTAGTTATATAATTCTATATAGTTAATATAATATATATTATAGAAATACATTAATATTCGATTAAGATTCGAATATAAATTCGAATATTTTTTCTTATAAGTAGTAGTAAATAAGAAACGAGATTAGACTATAGCCTTATAAGTTTAATACTATATATTAGTATATTATAACTTTAAATAATTAAAAGCTATATATCTAAAGTACTCTTCTTAATATAGTATACGAAAACCCTCGTATAATTAGCATAATTTAATGCAAGTAGTACAATTCACGTGATTTTGAGCCTCAATTTTGAGCCTTAGCGGTCAACCTTACCCGCGCGGTTGGCGGGTTGGTTGGGTACTATAAAACCCGCACCTCCACCGCAAACCGCGCTAGGTTGGGTTGCTCCCCTCGAAATCCGACCCATGGTGCACCACGCCGCGCCCTACTACCACGAAGCCTGTCACGGCAGTAAGGATAACGAATAACAGCACGACTGGTACCGGCTTGTCGAAGCTCTTTTCTGTTGTAAGCTTGGTTGTGTTTTGATTGATGAGAGAAACGAGTGGCCATGACACGATAGCGAAGAATAGGCCAAAAGCGTAGAGACCAATCTGCGAAGCCCAGAAATGTCCAAGTCTGGAAAGCGAAAGAGTCAGCTTGGAAACACTGGGAGTCTAGAGCATAGTTCCAATCCAGGGGAGAATATTTTTGGATATGACTCACTTTGTCATCGTCTCTGAGGCGATCCCCGCAAGCGCCGAGATACATGCTATCACCAACCCAGCGATGGGTGCCATGTACCAATTGACTATAACAATCTCCGATGCTGAGTTCGAAGGGACTTTGAAGATGATCAACCCTACTGATAGAAAGAAAAGCGAGATCCATGCATTCCTATTGTCCTGTCTCTTGATCATGAAATGATGAAGGATCGCCGTGGCAGGTAACTTCGTCAACATGCAAACAGCCAACAGACTTGGCGTCGTGTGTGGCAGTACCGAGTAGTAAATGAGATTGTTGATGACGAAGAGACCTGCAGGTGTCGCATATTGCAGGTATGTTTCCTTTGTGGTGCTTGTTTCAGTTCGTTTCAAGGTTTCGAAGATGGAGAGAAATGTTGTCGTCGACTTTTTCCGCCAGAGTAAGAACGAGATCGCGACGACAAGCTTCAAAGCTTCTGATAGTATGGTAACAACAGAAGCGGAGATTTGTGGGAAGGTATGGAGGGCATAGTAAGCATAATTTGCGCGTGCTGTTTCGCAGATTATGTATAAAGCAAGAAGAGATGCCGAAGTAGTCAACAACATTGTTGACTTGAAATCTGGTGATTGAAAGGTCCTGGGAAGTTAACAATGACCAGCTACAGTATTCAATAAATTCATACTCATGCCTTGCTTACGGTTACGAAGAATGTCTCACCCGAAGAATGAGGATCACTCCCTGGCCCGCTTCCCGGAATTGGGGACGAACTTCCCTCGAGGGATTGAACCTCCAATGTTTTGAGAGGAATCTTTTATTACTTTATGGGATTATGATTTTCGATAAATCAGCTATATACCTGGATGAGTCACTAAGTTCGTTGTGTAAGTTCACCTTCATATCTCAGACCGTAGATCACATGATCTTTAAGTACCTAGGTGCACCTGCATGTCCATCACCATCGCACACACCAAAGAAGGATACGGCAATCCGAGCCACGACCCTTCTCGGAACAATCTAGAAAAAAGGGTTGAAAGGTGAAAACAAAGAGATCTCCTGCTTACAGTCATATAGCATCCATATCCTGTCCATGTGGCAAATATCTGACCAAGAGCATTGAATAGTTGCTGTAGACTGGTAATTTCGCCCCCGAGTTTGCGATTGGAGTTTTCTGCTTGGTAAATGGGTATAATCATCTGCCTCGAGTTAAGTCAAGCTTGATGAGAGAAGCTGAGCTCACTCGCAGTCAGAAATCCAACTCCAATACTGGCTATGAGTCTGCCTACATAGAGCATGGAAATACTTACTCCAGCAGTCTGGATAACGCCACTAACGATGAAGATACAACATGCCATGAGTATTGTTCCTCTTCGACCAAGTCTATCTGAGAAACCTGCACCGAGAGCTGAAGTCTGCGTCAGTCATCTAGGATGCTACTGAGATATCGAAAGAAGACTGAGGGCAAAGTTATACAATGGGTAGAGATATCTTACCTCCTACGAAACAACCACCTGCAAACAGCGCGACTACTGTCCTAGACCTCGAGTCCGCATCTCTCTACAAGAACAAATTTTTGAATGAATCAGAAGCTACAACCTCAGCAAGAACTCCGAGATCAAATCCGAAGAGAAACAACCCTAACGCCGCAAAGCAACCGATCAACCATTTATATAATCCAGGCTTCATAATGATTGGAATGGAAAAGTTGTGATATCGTGCTGCAAAAGGAAATCGGGAGTTTGTTTTATTTTACATTTTGAAAATTTGCTTATTGAGGGGTATGCGGGGAATGACTAGCTTACCAAAGCTACCATCATCATCTAGTAAGGTTGACAGTGAATGAAGTAATGCTCTGTTTTTGACCCCATTCTTCCGCTCATGAAATTAGCTCCAGAAAGAATGGTGACCAGTGTCAAGAGACTTCAAGTAACCCCCATGAGTTGGAAACGGGACTGCCCCTACCAAGCGAAGGTAGCTCGGGAGCTAAAGCAGCGAATTATCTAGATGCCAACATTAAGAATAAATGAAATGTCGCAAATCGATGACGGTGTGGTTAAGGATTCATATGTCCGCGGCGGATAAATGTGATAACGCGGGGTAAAAACTAGACCTGGTAAGAAAATGCGACCTAATAAACTGTCACTGACTACTTCGTATGTCTTGAAGTGTGAGAGAATGTTATTGTACAGGAGGTTCTGCACACAGCGGAAGCCAAATCGATATGCAAGGTGACATGATGTATCGGAACGCAAAGCTTGGTGGCCCTACCTCGTAATCAAAAGAACCTGGAAGACTCGATTGTCGATTGAGTCGTACCAGAGTCACATATATTGTTACACTCTGGACAGACCGACCACCACCTGCGCCGAAAGTACCAAGAGGCTGGCCAGAGATATCGGGTTTATACTTGATCGGTCATTAAGTTTCGACTATCACCTCGCCACAGATTCGAAAAGGATCGTCTACAGAGAGCATTTGCACTCAGTTCGCGATGTTCAACGCAAAGTACCGTATTTCTTCCCAGGCACGACCCTCTTTCTCATCCCCTCTCCCAAACCGTTGGCGTTGTTCTGTTGCTCTTGCTGCTCAACGTCCCCGTTCTGCTCCGGTGATTCTTCGCCACTTTTCTTACCCGAATCCTCATCAAAGACTACCTCGAGATGTGCTTCTGATGTTTCTCGTAAGGATACCATTCGTGTCCACGTGTTCGGATCATCAATACCAGCGCAGGTGTTTTGAAGTAACTTGGTAGGCGAAGAGTTGACAGCAAGAGCTATAAGCTCTCCTGGAGTGTTCCAAGCATTGCTACTCCAACCTCCAATAATCACAAATAAGATATGTGTAACGGCAAACAGGACATATACGAGTAAAATAGTGGCGGCGATGTAGATCCCCTTACTTCCAGTCAAACCATAGGCGTAGCCATACTGATAGATCTGAAGCTTGAATTCAACAAACTCATCTATCGACTGGTGAAGCTCAGACTTAACAAGATCTGCAAGAGCCGATGGAGTGTCCCAGGTCCGGTTGTACTTCTTGGAAAGCAAGCTTTTTTCATCTCGCAGGTAGGTAGTCACTCCACCATTCCACACCCAAAGCTGGCCTGTGGTAGTTTCCACTCTCGAAATCCCATCAGCGATAAACAGCGCCATCATTCCTTCCAAGCACATATCCATGAGGTAATAGTCGCCATTCGAGCAATTGCCGACAATGCTCTGGAATGTTGTTAATTCTTCTGTGATCGGACTATTCATCATTTCGAGCCATCCTTGGTCCAGTATCAGGTTTTGATGATTATCTTGAAAGCGATGTAGCTCCTTCAGAGGATTGACAATTGGTTCGTGGACAATGGCATCAGTGGTTGGATCAATCCAGGCCTCTGATGGGACCCAGATGGCATCGACGGTGCAAGTGAACGTATTTTTGTAGTCTGCAGGGAGGTCAGAAGTGTGTGAGAATCGGTCCTCTCCGTGGGGAATTAGGCAGATCGCTGTTGCAGAAGGCCTTGATTCGTCAGAAATGCCCAAGTCTACCCACTTAAGGTTAGGCTGTTGCATCGACTCGTTGAAAGGCGAGCTCTCCAAGATAGGAGCAAGAGAAAATGTCCATGCCTCTTCTGACTTTGGTCGAGGGTAATGATAAGTAGATGGGAACGAGACTGTGTCCGATGTTGAGGCCGTGAAGTTATGACGGGACCCTGTGCATTCAACCTGCACCAAGGGTTTTTGTAGCCCGTCCAATACGTTTTGAGCTGAAGAAACCCTTGCCATTGGGCGTGTAAGGCTACTCATTTGTTGCGACACCAGCCAGAATCTTTCTAGTGCTATGGCGACAGTATCCAACATGACGGAGGCGACGAAAACGTTGTTACCAGCTTTGCCTCTCAAGATGTTGCCGTTTAAAGATCGTGAGAACGGTCCAGCTGCAGAAGTCATTGAATAGGTTGGCAATAGAATCTGGGTGGGTGACAAAACCTGAGCTCCATGGTAGAGTGATTCTACCAACCCCGAAGAAAGGATGGTATTGAATCCATATTGAGGGCAAATGCTTGCCTCTGTTGCGTTTGCACTAGAGCACAGCTTGAAGGTAAGGCATGGATCTGAGTCCTCGTCCGCTTTGCACCCATGATCCTGATTTGTGACGACGTTCGGGAATTGAACACCTGTGCTGTAGGAGTAGACAACAGGTAATGAATTGGTGACAGATAGTGAGACAGGCCACCACTCAAGTCTGGGTAGTATTGCAATAGCCGCAGCTGGACCACATGTTGCTGCCAGTAAGAACGCAAGAATCATGATACCAACCAGCCCAATATACCTACGAGGTTGTTTTGCGCCAGAAAGACTATGCCTGAAATCGGCACGTGCAAGCACCATCATATTTGAGTATTGAAGACCGGAACTAAGTAGTCCGAAGGGCAGGCCATCACGGCTAATGAGTTCGTGGCTGATTCGGTGAAGCACGATGGCCGTCAAGGAGAACACGATGAGCATTTCATGGACCTTGGCGACGAATTGAAGAGTATTGAGAATCGAGTTGGTAGATGGCGTTGGTGCTTGCCAAAATAACCCGTTAAAGCTCAATGATAATGCTCCAAGCGTCATGAGAATCGCGGGGAGATGTATAAGGCTCCGACGGAAAGCTTCTCTCCGCCTATTCGATGAAACAGGCTTCATTCGCTCCTTAAGAATATAAGGCTCATCCAACTGCTCGCCTGTCAGTGACGGAGCACACCACTCTCTGGGATCTGTTATGGAGGATGTTTTCTTTAGTAACATGGTCTATTGAATTGCGAATTAGTCGAGCTGAATCAATGCAAGGCAGCACCTACTTTGTCTGAAGGCTGGAAGACATTGTGCGGTGCGACAGACACATTATCTTGAAGGCGAATAGATACCTCGTGTAACATGTTCGGAAACACTTTGCTGTTCATGAAATGTCAAATCGGTCCGAAAAGGTGTATGATATAGAACTAGGCAGGTTGGGAACACGGTCCTCACTTGTCGAAGTTGGGCTCAAAAAACTTGGGAGGCGTCCACATCCTTACAAATAGTGTGAAAAACGAGGTTGAAGTTGCCGGAGAGTTTATCGCAGTTCCAAACAGGCGCAGTCCAGTTGTAAGATTACATAGCCACCTCGAACGAAATCGGAAGAGACTCCGGTGTAATCCAAGGCCCGAGCCGTTGATAGGTAGTAATTTTGAACGAGTGGTCCAATGACGACTTGTTGCTCGTTACTCGTATCTTTTGAGAAGTATTGCATTCAAATAACCAAGGTATTCTTTCAATAGGGCCCAATAGATATTGGGAATCTTACTCAGACAAAAAGGCCGAATTCTGGATAGGTAATTGATCGCCGCAGGATGGTCCTCATCAAGGCCAATGTCCCATCACTCCAAACATGATGAGCGACCGGACAGGCTCTACTGCTTAGTAACCCAGCTAGTCTAAGCAAAACCGAGAGAGACTTGATGCCTACCACAATTCCTTTGCACAAGCTCATATTGTCCACGTGATATGCCGTGGGATGAGAACCCCTGGAGCTGTTGAAGCTGACTGATTTGTGGGAACGGTCGGCCCAAGACGTGGTATCATTTGATGTTGTTGTCATGTGCTGCCTCGGTGAGCCGGGGAATATCCTGATCTAGGACAATCCTCATTCCCATGGGGGCCACAACATGATATGAAAAGTACGGTTGTTATATGCACCAGGGCGGATTCGAAGACCGAGCTTCCTCTGGGGATGGCGATGCCAACCGATGTTGGCACGACATCAGAGACGTCACAGAAGTTGGATGTTTAGTCGATGAACATTGTTGGTAGAGATGGGAAAGAATGGAACTCCTCGCGAGGCACCTGCCACAAATTGTGAAGCCACTAGTCTGATTTAGGTATGGCGGCGTGTGAGGTGCCTCTTGGCTAAGAAAGAACGATCCCCCTCTTATTCTCACTTGGGAGACAAGACATCCCGACTTATTGAAGCATTGTCCAGAGTCGCGAAAAAAAGAAAAGAAAAGAAAAGGAAATATTGAACTGGAAATATATGGAATCGATGGCAACAACAGAGTGTCATGTGAAAAGAAGCAGACCAAACTCGACGATCAATGCCCGATTTTCAATCTTCGTATTGCTACTTTCTATCTACCGCACAAATAACAACAAAACATTATAGCTACCATTCTTCATATATCATGACTTAAAAGTTGCATATACCCGTCACTTGCCTCAAAGATCAAGGCTAAGTGTGATTAAATCCATCCAACAGAAGACATTTTCTCAACAGACTGTGATGTACAATCCAAGAGGGGATGGATTGTAGTCCTGGAAGAAATACAGATACGTATCTCCAACAGCCTTCGCCTCGTAAGAAACAGTCTCTCCAGCCTGACAAGCAAAGCTCGAAATGAGTGTGCTGCTTCCCTCGATCAAAGTGAATTCGCCAAGATCAGATGAGACTGATGGAGCGGAATTATAAGTTGTGGAAGTAGTTGCTGCGGAGGATAGCTCTTCAAACTCAACACCTCCAGTACCGGAGAACTCGTAGGATGAAGTCTCGAGTTGTGATTGCAGAGGGAGGAGGAAGATCAGGTTGCAGGTCTTGCTTTTGTATGAAGAGGGGATGTCAAAGTTGAAGATTGTGGAGAGGTTAGAAGATATGGTGCCGAAGTACTGAGTTCCGTATGCGGTGTCTGGGGATTCCTCAGAGACTGGGACAATGAGGTGAGGATATTGGTAATTTCCAGCAGTGTAAGTTCCAGTCAGAGCTGTTGAGACGCATGATGAGGCTGTTGTCCCTGTTGTGGTTGTTGCAATCGTGGAATTAGAGTACCACGCGGTGCTAGAGCTGTGTGGTGGCGTGGTGTGAGTCTTAGTGTATGTGGTCCAAGCCGTGGTGGGGGCTGTTGAAAGAGGAATGCTGGATTTTGAAGTCCAGACGTAGGAGGTTGAGTTGGCACTGGCAGTGGGAGTCCATGATGGGTAAGTGACAATTTGGCTGGTGCTCTGAGTGCTGACAGACTGTGGGGAAGAAACGTAGGTAGAATATTTCGTGCTCTCGGTGACAGGAGTCTTGCTCGGTAAAGTGACGATAGAAGATGTTTCCGATGCAGGGGCAGTTGTTTCAACATAGGTTGAGTATGTTGTGCTCTCTGTGTTAGGAGTAGAGCTTGATGCTGGGAAGGTCTCCGTTGGGAGAGTGACAAAGGAAGAAGTTTCGGAGGGCACGGTAGTTTGAACATAGGTCGTACTTTGAGTGGCTGGTACGGTTGTTTGGACCCAGACAGAGGAGGGAGACGAGGAGCCTTTGCATTCAGTCACGGTGGTTGTCGTAGACTCAGTAATTGTAGTAGCGATCGTGCTGATATAAGTTGCTGTTTCTGTGACGGTTGAGGCAGAGCATGATGATGAAGCGCCACATCCGCTGGCAGTCAAGCTGATCTCGACACACTTGGCCTGGCCAACGACGGGTGTGGTATACAGATTCCATTCGGTGTCAGATGCTGGGCAGGCATAGAAGACTGAGCTACCAGCGTGCTCAAGAGTACCATTGCTCTCAATGGAGAAACCGGAAACGGGACTCTTGTTGAGATCGCACTGGAATTGTTCAACCTCATCTAAACATTGTCAGTTTGACATTTCCTGGGAAAGTATAGAGCTTACCTGTCAAGATACAGCCACGTCCGGCAGAATCAGTAATGGTGCCATTGTCAAAACAGAAGCTGGCAGCCGGCAAGCCCCCACCAATTCTGTTTTGACCATCGTCGAGCTGGCCGATGGTCCCGCTCTGGCCACCAGAGGCAGTCAATTCGAAACTGCAGCATGCGGCATAGGCTCCAGCGGCCATGCCAAGAGTAAAGAAAGACTTCATTATAACGAGTGTGAAGTAAATGACAGACAATGTATCAAGTTTGTGAAGTGTGTGGATTTCAATGAAACTTAAGGCGAGAGCCAGGGCTCATATACCTGGGAGCACATCCCGCATCCGTTTAACAGACCGATAACGGGCAGATGATGACGTTGGAAATAGATCAAGAGGATTCTACTTTGGGAGCCGACGTCTTGTGATAGTTGCGGCTATGCTTACAAGAACTCAGCAAACAACCCTAATACGAGAGGCGTAAGTTCCATCCCAAAGCAGGAATCTGATCGAACTAAATCAACGCTTCATCGCTTCATCAAATCATGAGAGTGAAAGCCCACACAAAATAATGAGCATGGACAAATCGAAAGGCTATACTTCATAGCACCCAATGACAAATGACAACGCTAGGTATAAAGCAACTCGTGTCCAAAAGTGTGGGCCGACAATGGTGTGGAACTTTGACAGCTGTTGACTACCGCCACTTGGCAGTTAGGGCTGACACCGTCTCGGAGCATCGGTAACAACCTGTGTCAACTTTCCATGCGCATGGAAGATGAGCGAAGCTGCTGAGTTGCGACGCGGCACTATAATGTGATGCTCGGAACACCCGGCCGATGACACGAGCTCGTGTTGCGGTTGGCTCAAGCCGATGAGGATATTGATTGAGCTTCAGAAAAGTACGCCTTGTCAGTCCAGATTCCCCTCTCAGCCGAGCAGTTGGGAATGGGATGCAGTACGGCGCCGACAACAATTTCTCATGGAGCTGACGCAAGACTGTGAGTCGTGAACAGACGAAGTGGGAGTCAGATACGGGAAGCGGCGAATGAGTGCGGCGCATAAACATTAGCTCTGGCGCGAGTAGAGAATTTTCTTCGTGTATTCGTACCTTGCAGGACGCGTCGTAAGTTGCAGCGGGATCGAGATGGTGGCAGTGTGTGGAAACATTCAATGGTAGAAATTGTTCCCGACTCTGCGTGATGATGAGAGACGGGCCATTGTTGCTAAGAATAGAGGAAAGACCTCACCTTGGAAGACATGCGCGTCACGAGGTCCAAGTCTGCCCACGTGAGTGAGGTCTCGAGCTAATCCACTCTTGGCCTGAGTCTCCAGACTTCACTTCACTCCGATGCTGTGATCGTGATTACTGAACATCGAAATCTCAACAATTCTTGTAATCGCTGACAAAGACATTCATCACGATGGTCCTGGGAACGAAGCTTCACTCATGTGAAGTTGCTCTCCAGCCTCCATTGTCTAGACATCGTGATGCATTCGATGAGCAAGGTCGGCACGGCGAGCAAGGCCTGTATTGCGTGTCGAGACCGCAAGCGCAAGTGTGATAGGATTCTTCCATCATGTTCGCTCTGCTACCGGTACGTGCACGAGAAGGCGATGCTTACAAAATACTAAGATATTCGGCAGGCTTGGACGACCTTGTCAATATAGACCTCGTGCTCGGATCTCATCCAAAGATGATACCACAGTTGTGCACAGCAATACCGCTCACCAACTACCCAGACTCAATCTTCTCACATATCCAGAATCATTGTCTCCTGTCTCAAAACCCGGTATCAATGAAGCTATTACTAGCAGACTTTTCCACGCTGTAGGCGATGTCTCAGCCGTTCAAGCCGTTGCTGTCAAGTTTTTCGGGAGTATTCATCATTGGTTCCCGATTTTGGCCAGCGCTTCTTACTATGAACGACTTGCGTCCACTTTCACGCAGCCATGTGCCGAGTATAGCCTGCTCTCTTTATCTTTGGCACTGATCATACGTTTGCCATCTGAGGAGGATACCTTTTCCTCGCTTTATATGCTAGTCAAGAGTGCTATAGCTATTGTCGAAGCAGCCAATATCCATTCTTTGGAAGTCGTTCAAGCCAGAATCCTCGTCACTTTGTTCGAAGTCGGTCATGCGATCGAGCCTGCAGCATTCATCTCCATCGCTGCCACGACACGGGCCGCTGTTGCGATTAGTCTGAACAAGAGGATCAATGACCCTTGCAGTCATGACAGAAACGTCGATTCTAGAACACAAGCAGGCCTACGTGTATGGTGGGCCCTGGTCATGTTAGATAGGTATGTTCCGGCTTTTACATTTCATTCAAACGGTGGACCAAAGATCTGAGACGCAATGGTACAGAAACTATACACTCGAGCGTGGTGAAGGCCCTTGTGCCACGCACTTCTATGACTCGCCTCAGTATCTCCCACGTGATGAGAGTGTTTGGGACAATAAGGTACATCCGTAGCTCTATGAAGGCAGACTTAAGACCAATACTGACCTGGGACAGATCATGTCTACAGCCGAGCCGTTACCTCTTTCCACGCCATCAAGCGTTCGGGTAGGAGGATTTGCAAGACAAGCTCAAGTGTCCCACCTTGTGCATATCCTGATGATGCTTCTTTGTGATCCAGTTACGCCTTTCGCCGATCCTGAGGTTGCCGATCAAATTGGGAGAACCTTGACAGCCTTCTCAATGCTGCTACCTGAAGATACCCCTCAGCCATGGCCAATGTATTGCGGTGCTCTCGGAATGTGCTTCAGGTCAGTAAATTAACTCTAATTATTATTATTGTCTGACTCCAATCAGTGCATTGATGACGCTTCATGAATCTCGCCCTCGGACCTCGATCTCAGATGACTATCTTAGTTGTGATGAACCAGATTCTCTTCAAGGGTCCCTTCAACGCATGCAAAAGATATCCACTGTGTATAACACGAGAATAGAAGAAGTGAGCATAGATGCCATGTCTCCATTTCCACCATATGGTCTCGTCAGAGCAGCAAAATTGCGCGACAAGCTATTCGATGAGACAGGGGATGTCTCCCACATAGTTGCAGCTGAATCTTTAACCACAATGCTTGGTCACTTTGCCAAACGTTGGAAGAGAGCTGGTAAGAATTGGAGTCACAAGGTGTTGATGGCGCAGCTGACATTTCGTGAAGACAACCTCTTGCATTCCCTTAAAGTAGATCGAAGGTCACACGGCGTCATCTCGATAGTCCACTGATAGCCCGACTTTCGGCCTTTTGACCGCTTGCCGAAGAATCTACTTATTGTCCTCGGGGCGCTGGGACATCAAAATCACCTCAAATCATGAGTGGAAAGTCCACCAGAATTCCATACAGGCTACCACACCAAGAGGATTGAGATATGGTTCTCTGCACACAAGAATAGTGGCCTCTACATGGTTTCACCAGTAGGATAATCCGTATATCCCTCCCATCCACTTTTATAGAAAGTCGTTTTATCATAAGGCCTCAACCTCAATCCCAACCTCACCGTCTCCACCAAGTCCGGGTTACTTATGAACCACCTTCCAAACGTCACCGCATCCAACTCTCCCTTCTCAACCTCCTCAAAACAATTCTCTCCATTATACTCTCCAGTCGCTAATTTCGGTGTCGTCATCAAGACCTCTTCGAAATGCCTGAGATGGATATCTTCCTTCTTAGCTGCAATACTTCCATCCTCGGACGCTTTTTGTAGATTCTCTATCTTCGTTGAAGAGGGCAGGAAGAGGTCTGTTCGAGGCTGCGTCAAGCAAACATACGCCAGACCTCTCTTCTCAACTTCGGCGCAGACATATGTCCAAGTCGAGATTGGATCAGATGTGAGAGGCATCATGACCGTTCCCCAAGGACTGAAGCGCACTGCCGTTCTGTTTGCACCAATTTCATGAGCAACAGCATCAAGAGTCTCCAGTATGAAACGAGCACGGTTTTCCACGCTACCGCCATAAGCGTCATTTCGAAGATTCGTCCTGTCGTTGAGGAATTGGTCAAAGAGATACCCATTTGCCGAAGACTATCCAAGTGTCAGCCTCAGAAACAGACGAAACAATGGTCAAACGGAGAAGGAACATACAATCTCCACCCCATCAAAGCCAGCCCCAATCGCACACCTAGCAGCATGTACATGTTCTTCCACGGCCTCCCTGATATCCTCTTCCGTCATCTCCCTCGCCGTCTCGCTCGGCACTCGTCCATTAGGTGTAAATAGATTCCCCACACCAGCATTGGTAGCACTAGCACTCAAAGGCTGCCTCCCATCAAGAGTATGCGAAGTAGCGAATCGTCCGACATGCCAGAGTTGACAGAACATATGCCCACCGCGCTCATGGACTGCCGAGGTGATGGGTTTCCAGGCTTGGATGTGGGACGTGGCGTACATGCTTGGGATGTTTGTGAGGTTTCCTCCCTAGATGGGATGTCAGACTGTTCAATGTGTAATGGATGAGTAAGGCGATATGATGTACCATGAAACTGGGATGCATTCCTTCTGAGATGATGAGTCCTCCTTTTGTGGCTCGTTGGGCGTAGTATTCTGCTACGAGGGGAGAGGGTAGGCCGTTGGGACAGCGGGTGCGTGTCAATGGAGACATGATGATGCGGTGGGAGAGGGTTATAGAGCCGAGTTCGAGGGGGGTGAAGAGCTTGCGGTGGCTGTTATCTTGGTGGAGGGAAGCCATGATGAGTATTCGTTCTCGTCTGAATGATTTTGGGAGAGATTTGTGTTGTTGGTAAATCTGGATATCGAAAAGTGCAGGTTCAAGAGGTATATATATATATATATATATATATCTCCATTCTGGTTGAGCATCTCAACAATTCCACAAGACATTGTTCCTTGACCGAAACGTGCCGTCGGTCAACGATAACAAATCTTGGGCTCATGTCTCTATTCCACAGATGCGGTCTTCATACAGCTGAGACCTACACCCTGGAGAAGTGACCAATCAAAGATCAAGCAAGTCCGCATAGCATCCGCTCCCGCTAGTCCACTCCGCTTCCGCGACCAGGGTTGGGTATCTGAGCCTCATCAGGTCTCTAGCTTAAGTGAAGTCGGTCTTGCTGAAGCGCTGCGAGCTTTCCCACGCTGTAATTCCCCTATAAGACGACGATATGCGTTTCCGAAACAAGTGAAGGCATTAGATTGAGAATGATTACAGGCTACCTTTGAAGATCTGTTGTGCTGATTGTATATATGCTTGCTACAGTGCCTTGCTGAGCAGGTGGAGAATGTGCTTGGGAGCAGTCAAGACTGGAATTGGAGGCATATCTGGCAAATTGCTGTGTAGATTGGGGATGTATAAAGAGTGCTTTGCGGGCATGAGTGAAGGAGCTGGGATTGAGGTAAGTCTTCCTTTGTAGGACATGCCAGACATTTACGAGCATAGCGAGAAGAAGGATTTCCGTGTAGATAGAGACTACAATAGCCAATACGAATCGGAAATGTGACGTGGTGCTTTCTCGTTGTTTTCTCCTTCGAAGATCAGATGCAACTTGTGTCAACTCTTCGGGCGCGGCTGGGATGCAATCCGAGGAGGATGTGTTGCAGCGCGACAGACGATCCCGCAAAAAGTGGAGCACATGTGATCCCACGCTCGTTTCCAAGAACTTGGAAGTTTTGCCAGAAGTAAACATTCCTCCAACAACATCAATCCTCTATTCAGATCTCAAAACAACTACCAGCTCGAGGAGATATTCGATCGTGCAAGGCAATGACGCAGATAATACGAGATACCCTCCTTTCACGTTGCACTTCTGCAGCGTCATCTCGAACTCTTCGACCTCCTATCTTTCGTCGCCGGGCTACTTGACAGCGCCCCCAAACTTCCTTCCTGTGTCTGCGAAACACAGCAACGTTCCCATGAATGGCGTACGAATGGGATGAGAATACAGGATGGATCGCGACACCATTTGGCGGACACAATATCTGACGTTCGAGACAGGAAGGTGGGGAGAGGTTCGAAATGTTGTTGCAGAAGCCCAGTGGTTGAAGCTCCCGGATTGCTGACTGCATGCCCCTCGTTGTACAAATGTTTTATTTTCAATTTCTCCACAACACTGTGTTAAAGTAACGCCTCACAGCCCTTGGGAAGTGCCGGCCCTACTCCGTTCCCGCTGCACTGCGCCTCTCGATGCTACATTGTTTTCAACATGAACGCCGAGAATTTTACTCGTACTGGTTTTTTTTGTCGTACTGCATGCTTTTGGCCCCCAACTTAGCAATTCTTGTTTCAAACCATGGCTGATCATGCTATTGCTGCAGCTTTGCGGATGGCACGCGATATCCGATATCTTGTAAGCTGCAGACGGATTGTATCAGTATCCTATCAGTGAGTCTTCTGCTACTGATACGCCCCTCATCAGCAGCGGGTGTGACTCCACAGAAGGCTTTAGCTCTTGCGGCTAAAGTAAGCTTTGTGGACCTGTGGTGGCGTAGTCCCGATGTCTCAAAGTCAATATGTTCTTTGGCTTCAACACATGAATGCTGGTGGTAGTATTGGCATGCACGTCAGCTTGCGCGCATTCTGAATAATGTCTCATGGCAACATCGAGGTACGGTTCCTTGGGTACCAACCGTTGCTCGAGGCTGGGAACACTCGACGTCCTCAAGTAGACTACATATTGATATAGATATCATATGGAGCTCAAAGCCATTCTTCTCTCCACTGATGTTAGGTTCTACAATCTGTGTTACGCATCATGTCTACGAACACCACGGTTCATGAAGGCTTTTGGACTAACTGGTCGAAAGGCTATGTGGAAGGTTCGACATTGACCCTTACCAACCGCAATGGCGCAGTCCTTGTTGCAGCGTTAGCTATATTCATCCAGGTTAGCCATTACTTCCTAAGCTGATGTGCCTTACTGCGAGCGCCATATATCAAGTTCGCGTGGCTAACCACTATGGTAGATCTCTGGCGGAAGATCATGGACAATCATATCATTCATTGTACATCAGATTCGATCCACCAAAAAGGCAAGAGAAGGCCTATACCACCAACAGCAAGCAATTCTCCGTAACAACAATTCGGATGTCAGCGCCATCTGGCAGTTTAGTAAAGTAGACTGGGCGTGGAGGAGTCGGGCGGTACGGCCATTTCGAAACTCTATCGCCCTCATATTGACCGGAATCGTTCACTTCTGCTCCTTTCTTGCTGCCGGTCTCCTGTCCTCGCATATCACTTCGATAACAGGCAATGAGGTACTCATTGCTCAAAGCCCGAACTGCGGAGATTGGGCTTTTGTCAATAATGCCATTCTCGATGCTTCGGCAGTAGCTCATTATGTTACATGGAATAGTTATACCGATCTATCCATGGCAGAAAGTACTCAATACGTCCAAGATTGTTTGAACGAACCACAATCGCTACCAGAATGTAACATCTTCAAAACGCAACGATTGGATACGACATACACAGACACTCTTTGCCCCTTTGGTGATCTGTGCCTAGGACCTGCAAATGGTTCCTTGAGTATGGACACCGGTTTGCTTGACTCACGCGAACAACTCGGGGTGAATGGCAAGGACAATGATCGTGTCCAATACCGACGCAATGCGACATGTGTTCCAATCACCACGGAGGGCTACATGCGAAGCAGCAATAGTTCGACCATATACAGTGGAGAAGCTGCCTTGAGGGGCGAGAACAGTGTTGACCCTCAACGACCAATCGATTTCAACTACACCGCGGCGTACTACGGTCCCACTGTGATGAATCTTACTATTCAGGGAGTCAGCGACCCACAATTGACCAACGCTACCTACATCTTCACAAACTATCGGGATATTGCATTGGAGTTTTACTTCCGACGTACTACATCATACGATATTGAGTGAGTACCATAGCCCACTTTTTGAACCAGGTGACTAGAGCTGATCTTTGTCCAGTGTCGAAATTGCAGACTCGGCCATGGGAAACACAGGGGGTGATCTTGGTTTCCAACCAATTCCAGCCTTGTCCCTCGGCAGTGAGCATGGTGCACTTGCTCTGATCTTTGCATCATTCTATGGTTTCTACAACGAGCCGAGCGATGATCTCTGGCTTTCTGCCCATCGGAACCACACGACCAGGACACTTCAAAATGGAGTAGTCCGGTATAACGAGCAATATACTCTCGATAATCCTGTCTCGGTGTTGGCATGTACGGAACAGATTCAATTCTGCAACCCTTCTCAAGACGATACTACAAAACCAACATGCTTGTCTCCAGCTTCTGCTCGTTATTTCTACCAGAATTGGTCTCAATCCTTCCAGCAAATTGGATACACAAAGAAACAGACAGCAACAGCGCATGCGATCCTCACAGCAGCCATGTTCTCCGGCATCGCTGAAACAATTGAACTGGGCAAATCTCCCTTGTTAGCAGAGAGTCTGACAACGGCCCAAGAATCCTTGAAGCCAGCCGACAACCAATGGGTTCTTGAAGCTCGCAACTGGTTCACCATCGGCCTAGCAAACACCCAACGATTACTCGTGGACTATATATCAGGACCCCCTCCCCAGTACAATAATTTTGCCCCCAAGAACCCGGCAGCAAATGATACGGCTCTCGCATGGCTCTGCCAGAATCAAATCATCAAGAGAAGCGACTACCAAAACTTCAGCACCTTGGCTATTGCGTTGGTCTTCGGACTAGGCGTTCTCATCATCGGTCTCAGTTTCTGGCTTGAATCGTTCGTTGGCTGGTTACGAGAGAAAAAGAGGAAAGGAGAGTGGAGACAGAAAGTCTGGAATGAGGAAGGGATTTTGTGGTTACAGATGAAAGCTTTGAATGGGATGGGGGTTAGGGGGTGGGATGTTGAGGGGTTGGGACCTGTTACTGAGAAAGGGAGAATGTGGAGTTCTATGGTTGGGTGGGGAGAGGAGAAGAGAGTGGCTGAGCCGATGGTTGTTTCTTCGCCGGTGTCAGTGGTGGGGAGTCCGCAGAGTACTAATGGCGGGAGTCAGAAGGATGCGTTCTTGGTTCATGTTGCGTCAATTAGCTCTTCCACTAGTGGGGGAGCGAAGTCGACAACGAGGACAAGATCAAAGTCTATGTAGATTGGGTATAATTTCTTTCTCTCGGGGACGTAGAGGTTTGCATAGGCTTGTACTTTGCTTCACAGATCACTGAAGTGGAAACTCCCATTGTAGTCCAAGGACTATTCTTCACTACGAGCTACATTTATCCTGATCAGAAATATAATGATAGATATTTTTCTTGACTTGAGGCTTGAGTTGCTCCTTTCAAACGCCTTTTTCTTGAAAGATTTGCTCTCACAAGGTCTTATTACCGCTCAACCACATTTTGCATATTGCTCTTCCCAAGCTCAACAAATGAATACCTAGGTACTATTGTCAACCAATTATCTACCAGCTCTTTCAAGACCTCGATTTCTATATTCCCTGTCGAAAAGGAAAGGTGTGATATATTTGTATCAGACTAATGTCTTGAATCACAAGATGGCCCTTGACATCAGGAGGATTGAGCTTGGTAACCACCAGGAAGAGCAGGAAGCCCTATGTCACTACGTCAGCAAAATCCAGCAACTCGTCAAAAATACACTTACACGAATCAATATCCTCATCCACAACGACCTTCTGGGTACACTTGTTCATATCCTCAATCGACTGAATCTGAAGCCCCGACTGCAAGCAATCAAAAATACACGGCGTATCAAGAATCCTCTGCAACGCGTTCCCCTTCCATCCAAACACATAATCAGCATGATTAGCAAACCCCGTCGCATCTCCAAACGACCAAACCCAAGGACTCGTTCCATCCGTCGGCCACGCGAGATCATTGAACGGTTTCGTATCCCATACTACTTCGAACATGACCTGTGCTGTTCGAACGGGGTGAGTGGAGGGACAGCTGCCGTTTGATTCGAAGGTCCCGGTTTCGGGGTAGGACATGTGGGACATGTGGTCGGGACTATCGAGGTTTGCGCCGTCCCAGCAGGTGGGGAAACGGAGAGAGGTTAGGATTCCTTGGGCGCATTTGCGGGTGGGGAATGCGGTGAGTTCGGGGGCGCGTGTTGTCCATGTGTCCATGCATGTGTATGTTAGCTGGCGGAATCGTGCTGCTTCTTCTAAGGTCCTGGCTGTGACGTCGCCGATGAACATACGGAATCCCTAGATGCCTAGTCAGATGGAAGTCTGTGATAGTTGGAGGTACTTACGGGCTGGAAAGCGGTGACTTTGGATGTTTGGTCTTGGTCGTAGATAGCATCTTGCATGTAGTAGACGGTCAAGCCACCATTTGCGGTCTCGAACTGGTTGTTTCCGAGCTGTGGAACGCGCTTGTAGCTACCGTTCTGTGCTTTGAAGTAAAGGACTGCGGTCCAGTAGTTTGAAAAGTCGTCAAGATACTGACAGGTAGTGCATGTAGATTCCCCTGGCATGTCCTTTTCGGGATCCATAGTGGCGTTGAATGAGTTCTGCGATGACGGTCAGAATGGAACAGAGATGAGAGACCTTGTACGAACACCGCCAACTATTTGATGAACATGACTGGATGGATTCAACCCTGGTTGAACCAAAGGATCTAGTCTCTGAGTAACTAGTTGGGAGCAATGAAGTCGGATGACTGCGCTGCTGGGCACAGCAAGCACCCAGACAAGAAGCGTAATCCAGTTCATCGTATCCCACTGATCTGTCAACTTCCTAAAGTCGGCACTGAGGGACGTTGTAACAAGATGAAGACTGTTGGTGATAGTTCGGGAGAATGGAGGCCATCGTGGTTTTGTCCAGGGATCTTCGGTTGGTGGTCCAACCTTCAGGATAGCGGTCGTCAATCGCTCTATATTAACTGCACGAGAGGATGTCCCACGTCTCGACCCGGTCCGAGGCTGTCATTCTATCGTATCGCTATGCCGATCTTAATGAGGGGTGCATTTTCGCTTTCGTGCAGGGCGCGATAGGTGAGGCATCCACAGGCTATTCATTTAGATTAATCTGATACTTGTACCCGTATAGCAAGTCATCGACAGACACACGGCACGCCAGCGCTCACATCGAATGCCGAGTGTGGGGCTGAAATGGATGTAAATTGTTCAGGTGCGGTAGAACATCCTTCAATATGTTGTGCAAGCCGGGGGAAATGAATGACCTGGTCCGCCGAAAATGGTAGAGATGGTCAGAGAAGATACATATGAAGCATCTTCGCCCTCATTAGCCAACCTTGAGAATCATAACCACATAACGAACAATGCAGGTCAGACTAAATCTCATCAGTCTATGCCTCACACTCGTGGGCGCGGCTGCTCAAGCCACCACAGACGGGTGTCCCAAGGGGAACATTGCATGCTTGGATGTCATAAATTCAAGTCAATGCATCGAGCAATTGATCATTGAGCACCAAGGGAATGCCACGAAAAACGCGTTAGTGGAATGTGTAGTGTATCCGGCCGCCTCAAGTAACTTAACAGGAGCAGCGAAGGTAAGCTTTCCTCAACCATAAAAGGTCGACGATGTATTAGATTGCTGACGAAGGTTTTGAACGACAGTACTGCCAATGCCCAGGTTGCCATTCTGCACCAATAAACACTGTGATTGCACAGATGTTTCCACCGCCATGTAGTCTTGTATGAAAAAGTGGCGCGGGTCAGAAGACAGGACGACGACAACATCCGTACACCTTTCCTCTTCATCATCGACAATTGTTACAGGTTAAGGATCGGAGGATTTTCTACTTCGGATGTGCAAAATGCCCAGCACAAGCAAACAAGTTGGGAGTCATCCAGCAAAAGGTAGCGAAGTGTAGTAGAACATACTATGAGTATATGAAAGGCTGGGGTACCAAGAGACCACTCAGTCCGACATTGGTGTGGTCGTTATGTGAAAGCGCGCAGTAAACAAGAAGAATGATATATTGAGCACATCGCCAGGCATCGCTCTCACTGTAACTCGGGTAAGAATGTTCAACAAATGTTGCATATTAGAAAATGTGCTCCTCATCTTCAACAAATCTGACCTTCCAGGTTGCGTATGCATTCTCCTCGGCCCCGTCTTCACGTACCTTCCTCAACAGGTTCAACCACAGGTTATTCGCTCTCACCTATGTCAATTCTCCATGAATTCGCCTCGAATGTCGGAAGACAAGTGGCTCGAATCGAATATGCTACTCATCAGATGGGGAGATGAAATGAGGTGCTAATTCAGGCATACTGGCATTGAGGTTGACACTGGCCAATTGGCCCTGGACCGAGAATATTTTCCAATATTTCCACAGAAAAAGGTTCAAGATTAGGTGTGGCCAAGACGACAGCTATTGTGGATTGATGATCTGATGGGGAAAGCGATGTTGTAGATGAGGATGTAGCTATTCCAGCGAGGTTTTGTAGCGCGGTCTCACGTGCAACCTCACCTCAGGCGTCTCACGTCGCGTCGCCCTCTCGAGGCTTAGTCTGGAACAACAACTCCATTAGCCAATTGAACAGGAATCAGCTTGAAAATGGCATCTAGCTCTTCGAAACGTTCACACCGCCATATATATCTACTCGGACGATGAAGCCGCACCAAATCGACTGGAGGACCGACAGGCAAACGCGCTCGCTCGGAACCCAGCCCGGAGCTCTGAGCACCATAACATCTCTGCCGCCTGCGAAGACACAACAATTGCTATACCAAGTCTGCCAGCAGACTCCATCGTTGTCGAGTCTTGTATATACTGCTCATAAAGAACATCTAGTGGCCGAAGCCGCGAAGAAGGCAGCTCTACCTCCAGTCAACTTCGACTCCTATTCTCGAAAGTGTTGGCATGCAATGAATACGACAACAAAAGACAGGAAGAGTAGCAGACAATATGAAGCGTCGTTCGATGTATCGGATACTCTCGATAGTGCACGGGAGGGCGCTAATGAGACCAGCTGGTAAGGGAACGCGCTGGAAAACCCGAAGAAATGCGTTGGAAGTGTTGAGAAAGATATCAAAGAGTGTTATGTTGTGCAACGAACCAGTTGTTAGACATGAACTCATGAAGGATGGGATGCTATTGGGGCAGTTCGCAGATTCAATGATCAATTTGGCAAAAGCCATGAGCAAGGTGGAGCGGGAGAGATACAAGGATGAAGGGTTCTACGAAAATTGACCGAGGTCCAGCAACTCTGCGATGTTATCAATATGGAGGGCTTGCAGAAGGTCTATGCTGTATTTGACGGTGAGGACGTCAGCGGTGGAGAGGGTGATGATTACGAGGAGGGCGAAGACGAGGGCGAGGGCGAGGATGAAGACATCGACTCTGACGACGACGATGTGGGATTCAATGGCTACAGCAGATACTGATACCTTATGGATGTCCTACGCCTTATTACGAAGAAGATGGCATCGTATTCTGGACTGGTAGAAGCATTCTGCGTAGGGTGCCCTTGAAGCTGATTCATATTTTGGATGCTTTGATCAGGGCTGTACTCGAAGCCAGACAGGCACCACAAGCTTCTTGCGCATTTTCCAGCTCCCTTTTGGAAGTCATCTTGAACCTTCAAGACCTGTCTCATGGATTGCCTAATGCATATGAACGTCAGTACTTGGTATCTACTGCTACTTTGCCTTCTCTGTCGACTAGAGCTGCATGCTTTGCACTTCTGGGTTTGATGTCGACGGCAAATGGAGCCCATCTATGTTCAAGCCAGTTGATTCTGAGATGCGGAACTGGTTGGTCCTGTTCATGCGGTCAGACTCTTGTTCTTACCTGGACCAAATCACTTACCGGCACTTCATCAAAATCGAAGCAGTAGAGCAATCTCGCAAGGGCGATCCAGACATTTGACTCTCCAACATTGTATCCTGAGCACACTCTTCTGCCTATTGCGAACAGATACATGAGCAAACGTTCCAATGTTGAGGCCCGAGGAGTTCTTACCTGGTCCAAAGCTCCAATGTCCCTTCATCACATTGTTCAGATCGGCGTTCAAGAACCTTTCAGGCCAGAAACGATGCGCATCATCGTACTCATTTTCATCCAATGCGAGATGCAGCGCATTCCAGGTGAACAATGTCCCGGCGGGGAATTTGTACCCTTCATAGTCATCATCCTGGGTCAACATATGAGGAATTCCAATCTCAGCAAATGGCCTCCATCGGAAGGCTTCTTTGACACAAGCGGTGATGTAGTCAAGCTGAGGCTTATCGGAGACATTTGGCAAGCGCTCTGCATTGGCGCCACAGACCGAGTCAAGAGCTTCTTGTGCTTTGGCCACCCATCGCTTGTCCGTTGCTGCTGCGGAGAGCAAGATACTGATTGTCATTCGAGAAGTGTCGCTCCCTGCTTCAAGGAGTGAACCCAGTGCGAAGAGTGTTTGGTCTTCTCCCAACTTTGCCGTCTCCGGGTCGCTCAAAAATTCAGTCGCGAAACATTCCCGTGCTGTTCCGTTCTTCTCCTTTTCTCTTAGCTCTGCTACTTCTCGGCGATATACCCTTCGTCAATCAGCGTCTTCAATTCACTGCAGCCATACAAAGTACTTACTTCAGACACTTCTTCAAAGCCCTCTCCCCCTGGGGTCGCCACCACTGCAATGGCTTCGGCAAATTGTCCAATGCAGGAAGAACGTCAGCAATACTAGCACCCGGCTGCATTGCCGCGATAATCTCATTTGATGTATCCAACAGTTCTCTAATTTTCGGATCTCCTAGCTCCATCCTCTTCCCAAATACGACACTCATAATCACACTGTTCGCAAATCTCTGATTCGCATTGTACCACTTATCCGGACTATGCAAATAATCATATATCAAATGCTTGCTCTCCAGGTCTTGAAAAGGCTGGAACGTCGTCATGTTTGTCTTGTTAAGGATTGCATGCATGATCTTTCTGATGGAACGCCAGCGGTCGGAGTATGGCATCAGGAGGATACGATTATCGCCCGACATTATGGAAGAGGTCATTGGGAGATTTGGACGTGAGGAGTATATCGCTGAACGTTTCTCCATCAGGTCGTATACTACTCGGGAAGAGTTTAGGAAAACCCATGTGTTGACGCCGATTTTGCATGTGAACCTGGTTCGTTGTCAGTCTAAGGCTGGCTATGAGTGTTGAGAATATACTTACATCTCTCCATACTTCTTAGCTTGCTCAATTCCCCATAATCCTCCTTGACCTGGTGGTATTTGGAATGTATTTCCAATGATAGGCAAGCCTGGCACTCGAGGTGGGAGCTTGTACTTCTTGCTTCCGACATAATTCACGAATACCCTTTGGAGTATGACCAAAGCTAAAATTGTTGCGAAAATCGTCTTTGCAGGTACAGACCCTTCGAGGGGAAATGAAAATGCCATCTTGTCGAGGCACCAGGACGTTCTGCAGTGACCAGACGATCGGCAAGACAGACTCTCGGCAGCGTACAGATATTGGACGAGGCTGGCTCTCAGACAGTGTTGACTTGTTATATCGATGGGATAGTCGGAGCTTCGGACGAAGTCAATTGCTATCACTTCAGAAGAACTCCGAGTCCAAGTCACAGCTCAGATTCTCAGACTCCTCGTATGCATGTCGTCGAGATGTCACTCGGCAGCATCAACGCTGAAACATCCTCCAAAAGACCTTCAGCAAGGATCTTCCTGCAAGATGTCGGAGGTTTTCGAGTGTTGAAATGCCGATAATTTGCCAAGTGACACAAGAAACATGGCAAAGCAAGAACGTGGAGTAACTGGAGGAGTGAGCTCTCCAAGCCGGGTGTGGGGCACTATGTGTGGGGAAGCTACCCCTCCTCTCCTTGTGAATTTGGGGATACGAGTAGCGATGCTACATAGCGGTCAATAATGCTAGCGAGCCCGTGATGCCTCCATGAAATTTATCCCCGCATTCGAGTAGATACAGCGAGAGCAAGCTGTAAGTTCTGAGCCTCATCTGAATGAGAACAATCATTGCAATCAATTTCTAGTATCATTGGCACCATGGCAATCTTCTCAGAAGGTCGCCTGTTGGCATTACCATCATGGCAACTGCTTCTAGGTGGTTTCATCGTCACTCCCATCCTCTTCGTCGTCGCTTTTTGGATGTACACAACGCCGAACAGCCTCACTGATCGGAGGAGGAGACACCTCCCCCCAGGTCCACCTGGACTTCCTTTCATTGGGAATTACTTCACTCTCCAAGACAACGAAAGTGTTCCTCTCAAAGCAGCAGCATGGGCAAAACAATATGGCGATGTATTTTACACGAAAGTTGGAGGAGCAGATTACATCTGGTTATCCTCTCCGAAAGCAGTCAAAGACCTGATGGACAAGAAATCCGCTATCTACTCATCAAGACCACCCGCTCCTCTCTCATCAGACGTTGCCTCTGCAGGCCGAAGACAACTTTTCATGCCCTATGGTCCACAATACAGAACCGTACGAAAGATTTCTCACGCATTGCTTAACATCACTATGTCAACAAACTATCAACCCGTCCAAGATCTCGAATCCAAGCAGCTGCTGTTCGACCTGTTGCACGATCCCGAACATTTCTACGACCACAATCGACGATATTCAGCTTCTGTCATTATCTCAATTACCTACGGCCACCGAATCGCAACGTGGGATAATCCATTGGCGAAGAAGGTCTACGCGGTTGTTAATAATATGCAGAATTATGCAAGTCCGGGAATGTGGATGATTGATACATTTCCTTCCATTCAGCATCTGCCTCAGCGATTTTTTGGGAATTGGAGAGACTTTGGGAAAAAGTGTCATGAGCATGATGCACCGATTTATCTTGGGCTATGGAATGATTTGAAGCAAGAGGTGCAGGAAGGAAAAGCGAAGCAATGCTTTTGCAAGGACTTTTACCAGAGCGATCCCGAGAAGCTAGGGCTTGATACACTGCATGCTGCGTATCAATGTGGAGGGCTAGTAGAGGCTGGGTCGGAGACTACTTCTGCATATCTCAATACTCTCTTGCTCTTTGCAACAAAAGATCCCAAGATTGTGTCCAAGGCTCAAGAGGAGTTGGATAGAGTTGTCGGATTCGAACGATATCCCACGTGGGAAGATGAAGAGAAACTGCCGTATATCAGAGCCATCATCAAGGAGCTGCTGCGAATGCGGCCTCCGAACAAGATCGGAATGCAGCACGCCACGACGGAAGATGATTGGTACGAAGAAATGTTTATTCCCAAAGGTTCAGTTGTAATTTTAAACTGGTGGTAAGCCGTATTCCTGCCTCTTCAAACAATCCGTATTGACCACAACAGGGCAATCAACTACGATCCGGATCGCTGGGAGTCACCTCACGAGTTCAAACCCGAACGCTACCTAGGCTACGATCTTCCAGCAGCAGCATACGTCAACATCGCCGATGCTAATGAACGAGATCACTTTTCATATGGAGCTGGGAGAAGGATCTGCCCCGGCATTCATGTTGCTGAGAAATCCTTGTTCTTGAACATCAGCCGCATCTTGTGGGCTTTCAATGTCTCGAAGAAAAAAGTGGATGGAAAGGAAGTAGATTCGCTCAATGCGATGGTGCCGGGTTGGATGTGTATCCCAATGCCGTTTGAGTGTGAGATAACGGCCAGATCGGAAAAGCATGCCAAGTTGATTGAGCAGATATGGAGTGATGCATCGGCAGATATTGAATTAGATGAGAAGAGAGGTTGAAATTGGGTAATGCAGATAAGATTGTGCGTTGTACTACTTACCATGATCCCACCATATCCTCGGTGCTTGAATACTTTTACTTTGCCTCTTCATCCGAACATTGATTGCTGCGTCGATTTGTTTTGATAGTGAGCTTCAAGGAACTCGTGAGGGTGTCCAATCATCGCTTGACCTCACCGGAACTCTGTCTATCTTCGCGCTTGGCCACATTTTCGCGCATAGTATCAAAGTAACGCACAAAGACTTCTTCGATTCGTGATTTTGCACCAAGAGTATGTCTACCCCTCGTTCCCCAACGTCTCAAGTTTTCTGCAGATTTCTAGACATTTTCTGGCTTACAAAGAGACTGTCTTCGATTGAAACTTAGAATTTACTCAGCGCCTGACACGCGCGACTGACAGCCTCTGGGCATTTGATGTGGGGCCACTAATTGGCCGAATCTGCCGTGAAACCTGGGGTAAAGTTGGGGTAAATGTGGCTTACCATTTCTCCAATCCCGGTCCAGACCCCGGTCCTAGAGACCAATCATTCAGCTGGAATTTGTCCAGTATCTCTCAACAGCAGTGTACCAGTCTTGATGGATGGCTGTCTAGCAAGGTACAGCTCACATCCTTGTAGGCATGGCAGGTCGTGACAGGACTGCTAAACATCTTGCATCTTGATGTATAAAGTGGTTCCCCTGTAGGACGAGCAGGAAGAGACAAGATCGGCAACTTGCAGGTACTTGACAGCTGCTTAACTCACTGCTGATTCAACTCATCTGTTTTCCTTCTCATCACCGTTTGCTCTGAGTGATTAGGGCTAAAGCAAAAGTACACAGCAAGTACATACGACGGGTCTAACACAATGGGATTCGGATTTGTCCTGGAAGAACATGGTGGTCTCCATAAGGTCCCAGGAACAATCACTCTCGAGGAAGACGTCGCGCACAGCGAAGCCACGACCGGAGCACTCAAACATGGCACCGGACGCTCCTCTCACATCGTCTTGACTCCCCAGCCATCTGACGACCCCAATGATCCATTAAACGTGAGAAACACTGCTCAATTCCAATTTTCACCACTGACACTCCGCAGTGGTCTCAAGCTCGCAAGCATACTATCATGCTGATTACCGGCATGGGCACCATTATATACGGCGCTTGTTTCGGGCCCCTTCTCAACGCCAGCTTGATAGTAATCTCCATTGATCTTGGAGTCACAATCACAGACGTCACCTTACTATCAGGCTACCAACTTCTCGTAGTTGGCTGCACTGCACCTTTCGTTTCCGCCCTTTCTCGCAAATACGGAAAACGCTCTCTCTTCGTTCTCTCCGCTATCTCAGCAGTGGTGGGAAACATCATCGGCTCCGCATCTCACAACTACGGACAACTTCTCGCTGCTCGGGTTATCCAAGGGTTATCCGTTTCCACATACGAAAGCTTGTTGTTGGTTGTTATTGGAGACCTCTTTTTCGTTCATGAACGCGGAATCTATATGTCAATCGTCTCCTTCCTACTCGCCGCTATTTCGAACCTCGCTTCCGTGGTCTGCGGACCCATCACAAACAATCTGGGCTGGAAATACCTGTTCCATATCTTTGTCGCCATTTCCGTCGTCCAAACACTGTGTCAGATATTCTTCGTTCCAGAAACAACATATGTCAGGGATCGAAGATATGACATCGACGAACTAGCAACAGATAATTTCGATGAATTAGCACAGCATGAACACAGACATGAAGAAGAGAAAGTAGAGAGTCAACAATTAGAGAATGTAAGAACGAGGACGAGCATCCCGAAGAAAAAGACCTTTTGGCAGAACATAAAGTTATTCGATGGGACATACTCGGATGAGAGTTTGATTCAGTTGCTCATTGCACCGTTCGCGGTGTGTATGAACATTTCAGTGTTCTACATCATCATTGTACAAGGCTGGTTTGTAGGTCTGTATGTCGCCATTGCTTTCGTGCTGGCACAAATCTTCGGATTACCACCATACAGCATGTCACCTGCGAGTATCGGATATTTGTCCCTTGGACCTTTCATCGGTGGTCTGATCGCAGTCATACTATTCGGAGCCATCTCAGATCCCATCATCATCTTCATGACGAAGAAGAACAGAGGCGTTTACGAGCCCGAATACCGTCTCCTGATCGCTGTGCTGGGCCTCACTAGCGGAGCAGGACTCTTTGGCTACGGCTATGTCACCCAAAACTTTGGCAGCGAATACGTGGCAGCAACTCTCCACGCCATTGTCCTCTTTGGAGTGATGGCTCTGATTGTTGCAACATCAAGTTATGCTCTAGACGCGTACAGAGATATGAGCAATGAGATTTTCATCATGGGTATGCTGTTCAAGAACTTTCTGCTTTATGCATTTACGTATTTCATCAACGATTGGTTGGCGAGATCTGGTCCTCAGGAAGTCTTCTTTGTGTTTGGAGCAACTGGATTTGGGGTTATGGCTGGGATCCCAGTCATGTATGTGTTGGGGAAAAAGTATCGAAGTTACTGGTGCAGACATAATTTGTTGGAGAAATTCCACATCAGAACGCACGCGGAATGAGGCATCAAGGTTGGCATGCAACGCAGATGGGGTTGTTAGGCAATTGTGTCAAATTACAATTATACTTTATCGATTTACTTACACTTTTCAAACCTAAAAACCGTGATGGAAATGATCCAGATGTCGGCTCGATCATTCCGAACCCTTCCCCGCATCTCTTGCGTGCAGCCGCCACCAAAAATATACCCGTTGGGATCGACCCATTGAGTAGCAGCCATTGTACGAACTAAGCAGAAAATTGGGATATCTCGAGGACGAATGAACACATGATGAAAAGATAATGCATCTTGCACCTATGCCCCACTTGAACCTGTCGGCGTCGGAGTCGGAATCGTGAGAAAAGCACCGAAACTCGACCCCACATCGACTGGGTAGTACAGTACCTGACCCCGCGTTGGAGATCATGGTGAGAACTGCATCTTTGGCACGATGTACTTGGCACCATTGGCCGAAGACTTCTAGCTGTACAAGGAGCAGTGAAATTGATCGGGACAAATACAACTTTCTATTATCTCAAAAGTACTGCGATATAGAACCTGCAGATAAATCATGGCGAACACAAAACCAATCAAAAAGGTACAATGATCTCCTAGCAGATAAGAAGATTGCAAGAGAGGACTGACCATATACTAGGTTATTATCGTGGGCGCTGGCCCATCAGGGCTTGTCATGGGAATTTTGCTGGCGAAGCAAGGCATCCAAATCCAACTTCTTGACGGTGCCACGGAGCTTGACAAGAACCCCCGAGCAGCTCACTATGCACCAAGCTCAGTTCGAGAGTTGAGGCGAGCAGGAGTATTAGATGACATTAAGAAAGATGGCTTCAGCCCAGACGGAGTCTGCTGGCGAGAGTTCGATGGAACATACATCGCAGGATTGAAGAATGACATGTCAGATCCTGATGTAATGCAAATATTGCCATTGGATCGGTTGGTGAGGCTGCTCTACAGGCATTTGACTGCATTGCCAAATTCTGAGGTGATGATGGAGCACAAGGTTGTGGGGATCGAGCATGATGAGAAGGAGGCAAGGGTGAAGGTTGAGACGCCGGAGGGGGCCAAGTTGCTTTCTGCCGATTATGTCATTGGAGCAGATGGTGCCAATAGCCAGATTCGGAGATCTTTGTTTGGTGATTGGGAGTTTCCTGGTGAGACGTTGCAGAGCCAGATTATCGCAACCAATGTAAGTTTTCCTTGGCAAATAGAGCATGCGCAACATGGCTGACAAGATAGGTGTATTATGACTTCTACAAATTCGGATATGTCGACTCGAACTTCATCATCCATCCGGATAATTGGTTCATGGCAGCGAAGATAACAACAGATGGCATGTGGCGTGTGACATACGGCGACAAATGGGGATTATCGAACGAAGAGTACTTGGAACGACAACCACAAAGGTTCGAGGAGATTCTGCCAGGAAATCCAAAGCCTGGCGACTACAAGCTGGTTAGCGCAAGTCCATACAAGCTGCATCAGAGATGTGCCCCGAAGCTTAGAGTTGGCCGTTTCCTTCTCATTGCAGATGCTGCACACCTGTGCAATCCCTTGTAAGTCTTTGTTGAAAATTGATGAGTTGTTTCTAACCATGGCAGTGGCGGACTTGGTCTCACAGGTGGCTTTGCTGATGTGACGAGCTTGTATGATTGTCTCGTGGCGATGCAAGAAGGCCTAGTAGACGCTTCAATTCTCGACAAGTACAGCGAAGTACGAATACAGAAGTGGAAGGAAATGATTGACCCGATATCGAGGGCGAACTTTCGACGGATATGGGCCGAAGATGCCAAGGACGAAAGGGAAGAGTTCTTTGCCATGTGCAGAAAGATGGAGAAAGATGAGGAGATGCAGAAGCAGGCAGCAGGGGTAAGTCAGAAGTCCATGTGAGAAGATTTGTCACTAACAGAGCCAGTTCACACATCTGCTGAACGTGGACTTCTCGCCGTATTTCAAGGAGCAGTCAAATGGCATCAGTGTAGCATAGCCAATGTAGCATAGCCAATATAGCTCAAGTTCGCATCCAAGCATGGCTTCAGGACATTCTTGGTCTTCCAGGCAGGTATATCACCGTATTGTTGATGGACTGTATCTAGAACCGCTGGGTTTGGCCGATCTCCACGGAAACAAGGCCGAAGATATTATCTCGAGACACAACTGGCCTAGCCAGCAAGCAAAGCTGCGAGATTCGTCTGGCAGGCTGTGTCCCTGCTCCGCCTAGTTCTTAGAACTATCCATTCTTCTCACCGCTGCGTGATGGCGCCAGTGTTGCCGTAGCACGTTGCCATCCGCGCGCTTAATGCCTAGTAGCAACTAGCTCCTGGCAACTTTCCTTCTTGTTGTATAGCCTCTTCCCATCAAGAGTCATTCCCAGGCCTAGGATGAACACGTCCTCGAACTACTGTCCTGGTGATTTGATCAGTTTGAGGTATGCCGATTGTAAAGTCGAGGTAGTGTGGAAAACAATGCGCCGTAGAATCTGCCAGTCACCAGGCTCGCCCAAATCCTACCTCCAGTACAGTTTGTAGCTCCGAAATCTCAATAGAGGCCTTGGGGCGCTTCTCGGAGCTGTTTTGGAGACCGGTTCGTCAAGCGCGTTCCGCCGTTGTGTCGGAGGGGAAGGTGTCATTGGAACGTCATCAAGTCTAGTTTGATGTATCTATCGCGCGAACCTTTCGCAGAGGTATCAGAGGTCGTTGTGGTTCTTCAAATGCTAAGAACAGATGGTTGAATGGCGACGCGACTTCGAGTCGTGGTCGAGTGACAATGCCAAGCCAAATCACGTGTCGTCGTGCTTCGATTTGTCCTTTTCTTCCTACCTACGTCTCTTCAACGCTCTACATACTTAAATATTTACCTTGGAATGTACTTAACGGAGCCCCAGTTTCAAATACTGAAGCACGTAAGTTTGCCAATATAGACAGCGCACCACCAGCTCAGCTCACCAAGCATTTTCGAAACCTAACTTCTACCCTGCCACTATTTCACTGTTCCTATTCTTTCAGAACACCCGGGCTATCCATGACGACTCTAATATAAGACCCATGCTTCCACGTACGACTTGATCTCGCCAGAATTTCCTCCCAAAATGCTACGCACGAGGCAAGAAACAGACATCCAAATCCAAACATGGCACAGCCGCTACCCATTCTAGCCTCTCGGGCAGTCTTGCTTCCGGAATGGTTGTTGAGAATGTTGAACTATGCGGCAAGACTAGCTGGAATCCTTTCAAGATCTGGGAGAGTGAAAGGTAGACTTCCAGGTATGCAAAACTGGTGATCCATCAGCGTCGTTCTACATAAGATATGGAGAAAGTGACCTACTGAGCACCGATACAAGCAGACGATCCTTTCGAGAAGGGAACATAGTAATCATCTCTCAGCTTGGTTGCTTCTGGACTGCGAGACCCATCGTTCAACCATCTCGCAGGACGGTATATTTCTGGTTCTGGAAACGCAACCTTGTCACGAAGATACCAGATTGGTGAGCTACTGATCACAGTCTATCTCATCAATGTTAGTCTCCTTCTCTAGATACTATATCAAATGATAGATCACTTACACCAGCAGGCAGATTCCTCCCTTCCAGCACCGCACCACCTTCAGGAACAACCCTTGGCAACATTGCCGCGGCTGCACCCGTCCAACGAATTCCTTCCTTTATGGAAGCCTTCAACCTCTCCACACTCTCCAGACCCCCAAAATCAGTCGGCCACCCCGCATTCTCGAGATCAGCGAACAAAGCTCCCTGGTGGGATTGATCATGTGCAAGTGCCCACAGTATATGTGCCAAAGTTGCAGATGTCGTGTCTGTTCCTGGACCAAGCATTTCCTTGGCTTCAGAAAGGGCTGATGGAGCTGGAAGATTCGAGCGAATCATGGTACTTATGAAGTTTGGGTGTGTTAGATTGGTTGGCGAAGTTTTGAGGTTAGGTGGGGATGTGAGGCGAGAAAGTTGGTTGAGCGACCATTCATCAAAGTCTTTGATGGCGGCTGTAGAATGGCGCTGCCAGCCTGTGTTGCGGTAAAGAACGTCTTCAGCTTGGGTCCATGTCGAGACAAGAAATGGGAAGCTTGAAAGCTGAAGTGGGGCCTGGATTAACACGCATCATACATAATAGCGGCAAGGGCAACTCGTCTTACCAAAGCAATAGTCTTGGACTTCTCGTCGTTCACCCTGATCATCTGGAGGCCCTCGCCATTGGTCCAAGAAGCAAGAGCTCCTATCTCTTGGCCGAATCCAAAGGCGGCTTGAACACAACGTCAACGCAGCGCATGAAACTGACCACGATTCTTAGGTTACTTACAAACAATGTCAGCCTCCAGAGCTCGGCACGCTTTCACAACCTCCACTGCCTTGGGCACCTGCTGCTTCAGCGCTAGCACAAATGCAAGGATATTTTCCATCATCATATCTTCCAATAAATGCATTTTCGACAGATTGAACAGTTGTCCCATCAGTCTTCGTCTCTGGGCGTGTTCAACTGGGTCTCTTTTCTCCCTTCAGCATCTACTCGGTTTGAGCGAGGTCTGGACCCACGTGATAGAGAACAATGCTGGATGAGAGTCCTGCACGAATTGTCCATAGACGCGGGGATCTTTGACGAAGGGACTGCGTACTGAGTGGACAGTTTTGTAGATGTCTAGGGAGTAGAAAGATACCTCATTGGGACCGATCCGGATGAGTGGTCCTGTAATGGGTCAGTAACAGTCGAATCTTCCTTCCGATAGTGCTCTCGTTCTGTTAGGGCACATGTAGACCAATGAGCTTGTGTTCCCGTAGCCTGACTTGAATAGAATTGTAAGAGAGATAATGTATACCAAGTCTTTCGTGGAGCTCAGGTAAATCGATCGTGATTCGTCCACGAACCTCTGATGGCAAAGCCCAGAGGAAGCGAGAAATCGGCGCCAATATGGAGGCATTTGGAAGAGAGGACAGCGGATGGAACCAAAAGGTATAGCACAGCTAGATGAACTCTCAGTAAAGTTTCCTCTCGTCGATGATTTCCCAATCGCGAGAAAAGCAAGGGGCTCGCTTAGGACTCACCCATAACAAGACGAGCAAGAAGCCAAAGAACAGCGGCCAAAGGAACAAAGTCAGTGAACTAGACATTTCAAAAACTGAGAGAACTTCATGGGGAGAACCAAAAAGTAAATGAACCTTCAATTGTCAAGTTTGAGAAACCCCCATTTTAGAAACGACAAGGGTCAAGCCAATACTACTTGACATGAGCCACCAAAGGCATCACCGACGTCCACTTCCGACGACAAGGTCGAGGAATATGCCGAGGTACTTTGTTCGTAACTTTTTGAAGGATTCTTTCCTGCTATCTTGCAATTTTCGCGATGTTAAAAGATGCAAATTTGTGGAGCGGTGGCGTGCTTGTTAACCGACTCTCGCAATCGGAGTGAAATCCCTTTGTGAGAAGACTATGCAATACCATCAAAAAACTCTCATCTCGAACCACTGGGTTCGTGAGCTTATTGTATGTAGTTGGGAGATTCCAAGATGAAGATATAAAAGTCTGTCGCGCCGGTTATGTCGAAAAAAGCTTGGGGAAACCTAGGACAATATTAAAAGAGACCCGTTCGTGACCAAATCGTCTCTCAACATCGAGTAATGGATAGACCAATCAGGACCATGTGCTACCACACAGCTTACTCTTCCGTTTTAAGCTTACGGGACCGAGCCGTATTTAGACTTCACGCCCCATTATCAAAATGTTCACATCCGTGTTCAAAATTCGCCTTCTCTCCAGTCACGCTTTGGCCTCATCGCAAACATTTCTTATATCGAGATGCATCCAAGTTGTTCGATGAAAAAGTGAGGGGTTTAATTTCTATATATTCATTTGCAATGGCTGGGAACGAGATCCCTATCACACCGGCTGCAGAGGCGGCGAGGCAGTCGGTCTCTGGGGAGGATGCTTCTGTTGAGGGGACGAAAGCTCAAATTGAGGAGGATGCTGAAGATGTGTTGTTGGTGTGTACTTTTGCTTGCGAATTCGCGATACCTCAGGATATCAGCTGACTCTACCCCCTCTCAGGAAAGCATTGGATATAAACCAGTATGTTCATCTGATACGAGCCATTTGACTCGGATCTAATGATCATAGGTCCTTCACAGAACATATGGTTTTGTTGAGAATTTCTCTACTACCTTCGGTATCTTGCTCTGCAATCATAGTGTTATAAGTCTCTCTGACGTCTTTCAGCTGCTCTTTATTTCGTTGGAGGCGTTCGAGTAACGTTCAGTACCGGTATAGCAGCAGGTGGAAATCTGGCGTACTGGTAAGCAGACATCAGAAAAGCTATTTGATCCCAGAACTGACCCAAAGATCAGGACAAGTTATCTGATCACGTGTGTCTTCACTTTCATCACAGCTGCTGTGATAGCAGAGACCTGCTCATCACTACCATCTGCTGGATCCATCTATCTCTGGGCAGCTGAAGCTGGAGGGCCGAAATATGGTCGACTTTTAGGATTTGTCGTGGCTTGGTGGAGTACCACTGCTTGGACGACCTTTTGTGCCAGCAATACACAGGCTGCTGTGAATTATATGCTATCCGTAAGCTTCTTGAAAATGACTTTCACCATCTCAGTGTCTGACAATCCAACAGGAAATCACAGTCTTCAATCTTGACTTCCCGTCAGACTCCAGCAGCGTCAAATTTCGAGCCGTGCAATGGATTTGTACTGAGATACTACTCGCCCTCGCAGTTCTTATCAACTTTCTTCCCCGTCTGTACGCATCTTTTCCAGTCTTCCCACTCACTAACAGAAAATAGCACGTCTCTTCCGCTACGTCTTCTACCTCTCATCGTTCTTCGTCCTCCTAGACTTTCTGCTCAACATTATCTGGCTTCCCATCGGGACAGCAAATACCTATGGCTTCCGAACGAGTCACGAGGCTTTCATGACAACATACAACGGAACCGGAGCTCCGGCTGGATGGAACTGGTGCCTTTCATATTTGGCCACTGCTGGAATCCTGATCGGATTCGATGCTTCAGGTCACGTTGCTGAAGAGACGAAGAACGCGAGCGTGACTGCTGCAAGAGGAATCTTCTGGAGTACAGTAGTCAGCGGCATCGGTGGATTTATCACTATCATTTTATTCCTATTCTGTGCTGTAAGTTACACCTATTACTAATCTTGGTTCGAACTCACTAACCTTCCAGCCAACTCCCGACATCCTCTTCTCATTTGGATCACCACAACCTTTCGTCCCGCTTTATGCCGTCGTTCTGGGTCAAGGTGGCCATATCTTCATGAACATAATCTGTATCGTCGCCCTTTGGTTTAATACAGCTATAGCAATCGTCGCGGCTTCTCGCCTCGTCTTCGCCGTCGCTCGAGATGGCGTCCTTCCCTACTCCTCCTGGGTCTCGAAAGTCTCCCCTGAAGGCCAACCACGGAACGCCGTTCTGGTAATTTGGATTGTTTCAGCCATTGTGACATGCACTATCCTTCCCTCATCCGTGGCTTTCACCTCCCTCATATCAGCAGCTGGAGTGCCGTCAGCAGCAGCATATGGATTGATTTGCCTCGGCCGATTTTTCATCACACCGAAGAACTTCCCCAAGCCAAGGTGGAGTCTGGGAAGGTGGAGTAGACCATTCCAGTTCATAGGGATTTTCTGGAATGGATGGGTTGTTGCGGTGTTGTTTAGTCCCTATGAGTTCCCTGTTTCGGGAGAGACACTCAATTGTAGGTTGTCCATTGATGACTGCGTGGTATAAACTTTGTGGCTAATGGGTTCTGCCAGATGCTCCTGTGATCATGGCTATCGTCACGATATTTGCTCTCATCTCATGGTGGGTGACTCCAGCCGAAGCGTGGCTTTCGAAGAAACATATTCAGCATATCCTGGAGATTCCTGGTGCGGATGAAGGTGCAAGAGCAGAAACAGATGCTCTTGAGCAACGGAAGAGTGCATAGAAATCTGCTTAAGAAAGATAGAACGCGAAGTTGTATTCCAGTCGTAGAGTATAGAAACTTGTTCGGATGCATGATGACCTGGATTGAGGGAGCCAGTTGCGCTTCCTAGTTTGAAAATCATTGTCACAAAATAATAACAATCTGTGAAAAAAGAAGTCGTTATAGGCTGCCAACGCTGGAGCAACAGGGCTTGCAGCAGGCTTCAGGCATGGTGCGGGGTCATCGCGGGGTAAAAATGCCCTGAATTTGCACTGCTAAAACTATTTCCAGGCCACCACACTTTTGTCTACACCGGAAACCTGGCTACAACTCTTTCGTACTTCGTGAGCTTGCCGTACCAGTGAACAGTTCTATAACATTACAAATGCCACGCAAAAGCTTCGTCATAACCTTTCTAGGTTTCTTCTTGAGTATCGGTCTTGTCATTCTCATTTCATTGCATAGATTAATCGTATATTGAGAAAGTAGGAATGAGATTGTACTCTGATTTCCAAACTGTATCTCTGTGCCCATTATATGATCTCTAGAAACACTACTGGCACGAGATAGTACGCGAACTCGAATGAGCAAAGTCGGTGATTGCACAGGCAGCCGATGCATTCTGGCCGGCGCTCATCACATTTCGTCCTCCGGACCTTGCAAGTCTTACATCCGGTCCGGGTTCGAGGCGCACTTCCTCGACCCTTGTACGTCTTCCGAGCAGGTGTTTCTGCCAACATAGTGAGGGCTAGTAACGGTCATCATTTCCTGTGGAACCATTATACACAGCGTGAATCCCGACAACCATGTCTAATGAATTGTTGGAAACAAGTTGAGGACAGAAAGTCCAACATCGACCAAGACACTGTTCTTATCTTAGTGTACGCTTAGTACGCTTAGGGGTTTTAGCGAGGTATTTCAGGGGCATGCGGGTAAGCCGGCCGGGGAGGCACAAGACTTAGCTCACCGACCTCGACCAACATCATATTTCGCATCAAATATTACATGATCATCAAGAACTCAAAACCCTTCAACCACACAGACAATTTCTACCCATTGAGATTTTTGTCATGATGCCACAAAATCACATCCAACTCTTCAATCCCCCCACTATCCGACAACCACGCCCTTCATACTCCCAAGTGGCTTCAACTATCATCTCCCAAGGCTCGCGTCTGGTCTATACATCCGGACAAGTAGGCACCACTCTATCCCTAGAAACGCCCTCCTCGTTCTCCGAACAAGCTACACTAGTATTCCAGAATCTCCGTGTCTGTCTTCAAACCGCAGGTGCAAGAATCACGGATATCATTAAATTGACTTACTATATCATTGATGCAGGCGAACACCATGTTGAATTCAGCACTGCGCTGATGAAGTTCTTGACGGACGCGGATGGTAGTGTTCACAGGCCGACAGCAACGATGGTGGAAGTTAAAGCATTAGCTGGGAAAGAGTGGTTACTTGAAGTCGAAGCTGTTGCCGTTGTCCAGCCATCCGCTCCTTCCCTATCAACCCTCACACTATCTCCAATTCCGGAGACAAAGTCAGTGGATGTCATAGTAGTCGGAGCAGGTCTGAGCGGACTCCAAGCAGCGCTCGACATTCAAGCCGCAGGTCTTACCTGCCTTGTCCTCGAAGCCCGTGATCGAGTTGGCGGCAAGACACTTTCCCAAACCCTCGCCAGCGGTAATGGATGCGTTGACATTGGAGCCGCATGGCTCAACGATAACACACAACCAAGAATTTATGCCTTGGCGATGAAGTATGGATTCAATACAGAGATCCAAAGGACGGAGGGAGATCAGGTGATTGAGGTTAAACCAGGACAACCTTTTAGATTTGGGTCTGACGGGGTACCGCCTGCATCTAGGAAGACTTTGGAGGATTTACAGAGGATACAGGGGATACTTGAGATGGAAGCGGCGAAGCTTGATATCCATCATCTTCCAAGATTAGACCTCGACAACGAGACTGTTGCTGAGTTTATGAGACGGAACGACGTGGATGAAGACGCATATAAAATTCTCGAAACTACTGTAAAAGGGTTGCTGGGCGTTGATGCGACAGAGCTGAGTTTATATTACTACCTTGACTATATAAAGAGTGGGGGTAGCCTGAAAGATCTGGAGTCAGACAAGAGTAATGGTGCGCAGTACATGCGTCTTCATCAAGGTCTGGCACTCAGATACTCATTGTTCTTTCTCATCGTGCTGACAAAAGCTGGATAGGCGTGCAATCAATATCTAAAGCCATGGCTACCGACCTCACACTAGGAACCCTTCATCTCTCCTCTCCTGTCACTTCAGTTACGCAAACCGCGCCCTCGTCTAACACCGTGACAACCTCCACCGGTCTCTCCTTCTCTACCAAAAAGATAATCATCTCCCTACCCACCCCTCTCTACCGCACCATCCATTTCTCTCCACCTCTACCAACCTCGAAAACTACACTCGCAGACTCCACAACCCTCGGCTACTACGCAAAAACAATCCTCATCTACTCCTCTCCCTGGTGGCGACCCCTCGGTCTAAACGGCTCCTTCACCTCCCTCGCTGGCCCTGTATCATTCACCCGCGACACCTCCGTTCCATCCCTTGGGCAATTCTCCCTAACATGCTTTCTCGTCGGCGGCACAGGACGTTCATGGTCCATCCTCTCTCCTATAAAACGTCGTGCAGCAGTATTGGATCAGATTGCAAGTATGCTAGAGGAGAAAGATAAGAGGAAGGTATATGGAACAGAAGAGATCATCGAGATGGAGTGGATGAAAGAGGAATGGTCGAGGGGAGCTCCTTGTCCGGTCATGGAGCCTGGGTTGTTGAATCGGTATGCGGATGTGCTGAGGAGGCCCGCGGGAGATGTACATTTCGTGGGAACGGAAACGGCGTTTGAGTGGAAGGGGTATATGGAGGGCGCTGTGTTGGCAGGAGAGAGAGGGGCAAAGGAGGTCGTTGAGGCGTTGGGGGAAAGGAGCGAGTCGTCATAAAAATAATCCTGCCTTTGCAAGCAGCACACAAGTCCTTGTTGGATCTTAAGAATACAGCAGGCGTGACTTCCATAGAAAAAAACACGGTTCGGAATCCTATAAATGTCGCCCATGATATCAGGCTGTGGGATTTGCCAACTTGCCAAAAACCACTCTTGGCGTCAAAATGTCGATTGAGAGTACCTTTGGGACCACCAGATCTCGTGCTCGGCTGCGCAATGCTCGAATCAATTGTTATTCAAGATGACTAATCATATAATTTGGACAGAAGAAATCCGCCAGACGTTGAAGAACGGAAGAAGCGGGAATGAGGAGGATGAGATGACAAGACTGTGTGGAAGGCAGCTGGCACTCCGCTCTCACGCCTCCCATATAGGATTAGACAAATCACATGAGGCGAGCTGATGAAGGACCGAAGTCCACAGGACGATGTTGCCCTGCCAGGTGCCTCAGGGCTCCGATGCAAGTGAAAAGCGCCCTTGAAAGTTTTGCAGAAGACGATATTGATGCATGATTACAGTTCAATCATTACATTTTCGGCAATTATATGCGTCTCAGGCGAAGATCGTCCCATCAAAATCCGCGCCACTCGTCGCATTCGTAATGGTATAGTTGCCAAAGCATGCAAAGTCGTAGTTACTAAGCGCATACGATTCCGCCTGGCTCTCTATGAAAGCTTCCAGCTCACACATTCCGTCAATTCGTCCAGCTGTCGAATTGCCGCAATAACCTCCACGAATTGAGTTCAAGGGCACAATCCCATTGTTCAAACGCATCCTGATGAACTTGTATGTCGCATTGTTGGGGTCATATCCATACTGTGTAGTTGTATACGCGGTTCTATGTTCTTTCACTGGAGCAGGATCTCCAGAAGAGCATCCAATAGTTTCAGTGATAAGACGAGCTCCGAAAGGCGTCAAGTTGCTGAGAATGAAATGGCGGTTCGGGTTTGGTGGGAATTGAGTGAGAGATGGTGCATCTTTGAAATAGTCGACGGACATGGCTGTCAAGACTGAGATAATGATATCGTCATGGGAAAAGTCGGCGTAGAAAGGTTGGTTCAGAGGAAATGTGGTCTCGTTGTCATCAATTGTGGAGTTCACGCTGGAGTTGGAGGAAGATATGTAAGTATGGGTCAGGCGTGCGATGAGTTCTTGGACATAGCCAATACCTTGGGCACGGCCTGTAGGATTGCCGTATGAGTAGTCGTAGTAGTCTGGGACATTAGCAAACGTACAAGTGAAAGTTATGTTTAGGGGTAAGAGGACTCACATTCCATATCTAAAGTGTTCTCAAAACCCGCCCATTCATCGGCAGTAAATAGATAGCAGAAGTCAGACATTCCAATATAGTTGTATTCGTAGGCACATATACTCTGCATAGCATAGGTGTCATTGACATTGAAAGTGAAGCCCGAAGGAGCATACTCCTGCAATCGAGCAGTTGCTGGACCAAGGTACTTTGGGAGATACGTGAAAAGATCCAGATCACCGAGGTAGCCAGTAGTCTCATCATAATCGTTGAAACAGCTGTCATATGATGCCAGGGTATTATTCTCGCTCCCTCCTTCAGGAATGATGACGACTTCGAAAGGTGAGGTGACATTGGCGAGTGTTGGGTCAGGAATAGTCTGCCAGCTCGTCCCAAAAAACCCAAGAGCCCAATTGATCTGACTGTTCTCAATTCTCGATTGGGATGTAGTTCTCAGGACAACAGGTGGGCGTGCTGTTCCATTGGGGAAGGTAGCGTTGAAAGAGAGCTGAGCCTGCGTCGCATTGTAGAGAGTTCGACCGTATCTGTTCCAAAATGCGACACCAGATGAAAACTCCGTCAATGCTCCAAGCCCAGTGAGCAGACCTGTATCTGCCATGATGTATTGATATCCATTTAGGAAACTCAGCGGGCCTGAAAAGGAAGCGTTAGAGTTTCTGGATGTGAAATTCGAGACCTTTTCTGCGAATCTAGCATCGTTTCCACCATCGTCGTCTGCGCCGGTTGGGAATCGTTGGGCATGGCGTTGGAGAGTGCTCGCAGATTCCTGGCCGTGTTAATTCAGGTATTCTAGAAAGATCGGGAGGAGTTTACTATTTGACAGCCATCTGGAAGCCCAACGAATCCAACACCAAAATAGTCCTCCTCATTATCAGCATAGGCTGAGACTTGACCCCAGCTTCTGGAAATCTTGCCAATGTCTGTGAGCAGGTCTACAGCTGCATTCACTTGAACGGCGACGAGCGCTCGAATGACAACTTTCGAGAAGAGCATCCTGCTTGACCCAAGGGAATCTTCAATCGACGACAAGGAACAGGAGTTTCTCCATGAACTCTGGGATCGCATAGCTCTTATAACTTTCCAGCAAGGTACCGCTGAGCTACCCAGCAATCTGGGCCCAGTTCATGTCCGGAGGACGCGAAGAGAAGCTCGTCTCTTTTTCTCCATAGTGCCCACCCGCTCATCTTAGCTGCTTTATGGGGAATGTCCGGCAGGTACCAGAAAGCACAAGAGAGAACATGCCAAGATGATTGGCGGTGGATATCTGGCGGCGGCCAACCGGGCAGGCAATCGAGAAAAGCTTGAGCAGGGACGGACAGGTCCATCGAGAGATACCCGAAGAAAATGACGAGAAATGCGAAGGAATATGACGCGGATTCGCGAAGTCAAAGGTGGGATGAATTAAGATAGCCGGGGGGGGTTCTGCCGGTCTTCTGCGCCTGCATGCTCGAATCAAGACGCCATCTATTTAGAAGCAACGGAACCTTTGTGGCATAAGCGACCTGACGACGGTGATGGTAGTTTCGAATGTTGCGATGAAGAGTGTCCATAATCTGGTACTGCTGGTCAAATTAGGAGCCAGAGAAAAGAAATGTCCTTGTCCACGGCTCGGATAAACCTCAGTCCGCGCTGTCATGTGATATGCATGTATATGTCGTTGCCCGCTTATCATGGGGTGCTTTCCTTCATTATATCAATGATACAAGAGCTATTAGCATTGCTTCTTCAACTATGTCTTCTCCAATTCAGAGAGTGCGGCCCTGGAGGCCATCATCGCAGTCCATTGTTCACGTGATTTTAACATCATTGCATAAGTAATAGGCAGAGATTGGGGACCATAGATGCTCGGAGACATGAAGGACTGCTTGTAGCACGCTTACTACGAGAGAAACTTCTCTCAAAAGGCACATATGCTGCAGTTAGTCATCGATTGGTTCGAAGTTAACCTTTTCTAGACGAGCAGCCTGCACCCATACTTCGGGCATGGGCCTCCGCATGTACTGCGGTGCTGACTTGGAGACAGCCACCTTTTAGATCACAATCTCAACCAGGATCAAATGAAAGTCATTTCATGGCGATAACATGCACGCAATGGCTGTCTTGTAGGATCCCTCACCCACACCTTCCTCGCTTAAGCATATGACCTTCGGTTTCATGTCTCCCAAGATTACACACCTTCAGGTGTGCTTAGGAGCATTTTGCTGTCTCTTATAAGACACTGTAGCCCAGTATCCATTTTGTCTCCTTGAGAAAGGTATCTCGGCATGCACATACCTACCTAGGCTAGGCACTGTCACGTGAACGTACACTAGTCGTACACCTGCAAGGTATCTTTGATAGCTGGAGACACAATCTTCTAACCCGCGAGAAGATACGGTCGTATATACTTTCATATCTTATAGCTCCTGCTTCACGCAGCGCTCTTGATCATGGCAATAATTCACATGTATCTCGTACCACATCCGGCTAGGGGTGGTGGATAAGTCTCTGGCCGAGTAGCAGTTGTTCAAGCTGCATCGTTCGCCTCGTTTTCCTATGCTCCCTCCATTCGACGCCTCAAAGCCACCACAGTCCTACCATTGGGCCAGAAACCGGGTTTTGAGACTCAGAAACGACCTCTAGATCCTTAGATGCCAATCAACAGTTGCATTTCGGTGAGCTAATATGCATAACGCTCGAGGTGCGTTCTGCTGTGACCGAACAGGCATAGCCAACTGTTTTGGTCTCAGTAGGCAACCATGAGGCAGCCACCCAGGAGATCTCAGTCCGAATTTCGACATGGGGGATTGGGGGCGGTACGAGGATATTGGACCAGTACTGAAGGATTTCGCGAGGCTGCATTGCATTGCAGACTCAACAAAACCATAAGCAAAAGCTGAGCTTCTGTCACCAGGTCTGACCATCCCTCCTCTCCATTTCCCCCTCTTCTCACTCTCGCAGGGCGACAATGGCAGAAGCTCTGAGCACTTCTGAGGTTGTGACCTTCGGTCTCCAACTCGCAACCACCATCCACACATACGTTGAAGCAGTCCGGGGAGCCGAAGGCCGTCTTCGTGATGTCGCTTTTGACATCAACTCTACAGCATCAACGCTGAAGCAGCTTCAAGCTGTCGTTGATGCCGATAAAGAACAAACCACGAAAGTCCTCAAGGATGCTGGTCTTGAGGAGATCCGCGACTTGACCACAGCTTGTGGAAAGGTCTACTCGACAACCATCGTTCTTCTCACGAAAGGCGGCAATCCAGAAGATAAAGGCAAGGCCACCACAGACACCGTGAATCCCTTTGTCCTCAAGACCTCATGGATCACCCGTCACATGACATGGTCATGGCTTGCCCCCAGGATCAAAAGGTGCCAAGCACAATTGAGGTTACTGAAGACGAAGCTGCTTCTCAATCTGCAGCTTGCCGACATTGCCAAAGGTCAATTGGGGTTAGTCATTAGCTCTCGGACAACTCGTGTCCTTGCTGACTTGACTTGCACTAGGCTAGTCCCGCGACAACCTGGAGCTTTTGTGGAAGAGCTCACTCTCAGAGCTTTCTGCATCAAACTACGAAAGAAAGAACTTCGCCAATTCAAGTATCTAGTTGCCAAATACAATGTCAAGGATGAAGATAGCGAATCCGATGCTGGTTCTTTGGGAATAGAGGGAATTGACTTGGGCCCTGGTGCCACGAAGAATGGGGATACATCTGGAGATGAGTCTGATGCAATTATCGTCATGCAAGAGAATGGGCCACCGAGTACCAAGACAACCACTCCGTCTTCTCTATCAGAAGGTTCCAAGATGTATGTTTGCTATTCCAATCCACCGCTGGTTTGACACGACTAACCCGTCGAGTAGTGATGACACTCCCGAGATTTCTACTAAGGATGAGTCTAAGGCCGACGACAATGCTTCGGAATGCGGCACTTTGGTCGACGAGCCCCAAGGCGAGAAAGACGTCGATGCCGATCTCAAGAAGCCGGTGGTTATGGTTGAGGACACTGTACTCCCATCCTCTGCCGAGCCAAAGGTCGAAGCAAAAGCCGAGAAGCCCGATGAGTCGAAAGCCGAGCAGAAGCCAGCAAAGTCAACCACTGAGGAAGACAAGAAAGATGAGGCCGCCAAGCCAGCTGAGGAAGATGAAGGAGTCGAGCTTCCCTCCTCAAAGGGTACATTCAGCATTCTCCCAACATGGTTGAAAGACCTGTTCGGCAAGGATGATCGGCAGTACACCAATGACTGGGATAGCCCCACACTTGAATGCTTCATCGTCTCTAAGGAGTTGAAGTTTCTCAAAGTACCATTCGGCCACCAACGTTTGACATATGGCCTTAAGCGAACTCAAAAAAAGATTGGCCTGTCATGGGATCAATACATGAAGTCTCCACACAAGAAAGAAATCAGCAAGGCTATCAACAGAGCCAAGGCTCAAGATTCTCGCACGAGGACTTGCGTTGCTATCGGCGCTCATAAGAAGAAAGATACAGATTTCATTGTACTCTTCTTGACTGTGGGCGCCAAAGTGGAGCCAGTCAAACTCAAGGATGCAATTGGTCGCATGTTCACCATCCCATACGAAAGTTGCCGAACCTGGGATGTAAGTTCAACTCTGTGAACTTACGGACAGCATAACTGACAATTAGTCACAGCATATTCAGAAAGTCATCAAGGAAGCTTTCCTTCACGTTGAAATCCTTGGCCCACTCGTTTTTGAAGGCCATTTTGATCTTGTCAACTCTCAAGGCTCTATCATCCTTCCTACCCTATGGTCTTCTCTCATCCACCCCGGAGATCAAATATCAATGCACTTGTGGCCCATGCCAGAGCCTCCTCGTCCCATGGTGCCCCATGGAATGCCACCAATGCGCTTCAATGGACCTCCCGGTCCACCTCCACCCCCGATCTTCGGTTGTGGCCCTCCGCCGCCTTGTCCTCCTCCTCCTCCACCAGGATGGAACGGGCCCCGTCCCCGCCAAGGACCCTACCCAGTCCCGCCTCCACCGGTCGGTTGGCCAGGATCGCGAGGCCCTCCAGGTCCTCCGCCACCCGTTCATGTCATACCTAGCCCTCCCCCGATGCGCAAGCCTATGAAAACCAAGACTGTACAACCCTCTGTTTCAATCTTCAGCTGGCTCCAAGACAAACCCGCCTACAGGCGTCGTCGTCCGTGCTGGTCTGACTCCTCCGAGTCTGAGGATGGAAGCTTTCTCATGTCAAACAGCGACATTGAGGATGAACCTCGAGATGTTGAGTTCGCTATTGACTTTGAGAAAGAAGAAGAGATGTCCAAGCTCAATGTTGGAGAGCTGTTGGCTAAATTCACTAACGCATTGGATTGTCTGATAGGTGATGATTTGGATAGTGATGTTGACTCGGATGCTAGCTCTAGCAGTGGCAGTAATAGCTTGGTTGATGATTGACTGCCTCAAGCAATGTTAACTTGGATGGCAGGAAATCCGAGGCGGAAGAAACATTAGGTCGAAGTGTCCATGATGATGGATCGGTTCGAGGCGAGAGTATGCTGGTGTCTGATCTGATGGATTCCATTTCTTAGTTTTTTTTCCTACTCGCTTTTCCTTTGATCATAATATTCTTAGGTATTGCTATCTCTTAGGACATCAATCTCTTCTCCTCCCTTACGTAAAAATAACCCAAATCAAAACTAGTAGCAGTAACGCATCACGATAGTTAGTTAACCAGCAATGAAAACCTTTATCACATGTTACCCTGTCTTCACCATACCAAACATCCAGACTCCTTGCGACCTGAGACATTTTCGATCCCACTTACATCATCCCTACCAAAGCCGGGCGTATACCTGCAGTCATGTCTCGTATCTGCATCTCCAGCAGAACATACGCCCGTGTGCTCATGCACTTCGGGATACACAACATCAATTTCAACCCCTGAAACTAAGAACGTGGTCTTTCTAGCACATGGAGCTGCCCAGATCCCGTTCTAAAATCATGCAGCTATGCAGACTCATCACTTGCCTTGAGGCTGGAGGCTAGAGGCCAGAGATAAAAGCTACCCCTGATCATCACATGTAAATATCGAGACTGCAATCATGGCGTACAAGTCTCAATTAGGGTAACGCATCCTCGACATTGTAGAGCGTGTCACAATTTACATCTCATCATGCCTTTTCAGAATTTTGAAGTCGAATGTCAATCCCTCTACCACGACAAGCACCACTATTCAAAACAAGAAAACACAACCACATGTCCAACTCATTTACTACTACCCAAACTTGAGAACACACTTGTCCACCTTCGTACTCTTCAGTCTTGTTCTCGTGAATCATTGCACCACCACATCGTCCCTCAACGTTACATTTACACGACCTATACCCTCCTCATGCCTCATGCCTCATGCCTCATGCCTCATAACGAATACGAAGATGATCACGATAGTGATCATCATTCTGCTCACCCTCGTTTGAAGGTTCATCGTTCATGGGTGCGTGTGTGTAGTTGCGTTCAAGATCTTTTCAGTGTCAGCAAAAGAGCAGAGTGAGTTGGTATGGAGGATGAGAACCTGCTGCCATGATGACTTTTGGTGCTTTTCAAGAACTCTTTGAGATGGCGTTCTGATAGATTTGAGGCTAAGATACAGATAAGCTATCTATATTTGATGTTGATTATGCTTCAAGGTTGTATTGATGTTTTGAATAAGGGGGTAAATGGGTGACACAGAGGAATGCGTGGAATTATACAAAATACTATGTCGGCGCAACACCCCACGTCCATCACACCGATAAGTATCTTGAATTCTAGTGGTTGATCTTAGTATGGCTTATGATAGGATGAGAACTTGGTAACAGCTCACAACATCGGGGGCTGAAAGTGAAAGACCCAAGGCGGGCAGGAAATTGATTCGAGACCCCAAAGTTAGTGAGACCGGTAATACGACGCAGTCTCGATGGTGTGACTATATTGAAGTCGTGGCACCACTCAAGCTCGAGCATGAGCTCAGCGAGATGGAAGAACAAAAAGATTGAGAGGCAAAGAGGAGTAACGTATCAAGACCTGGGAAAGCTGCAGAGTATAGACTACAACAAATCTCATTGGAATCCTACATCTAACGATCTGTATTTGAAGTAGCTAAATGAAAGATTACCATTCAGGTGAGTGATGCATCTCAAACATGACCACCCTCGTCCTCGGCCGCACCTCATCGATATGACTACAGTCAAAGGACGTATATTGCTTTCAGTTAAGAATCAACAGCGACTCGAAGTCCCTTGGATCGGGCGCACGCCTCTTCATCGGCCATTCACAACGAGTAACTTCGACCAGCAGGACTTGCACGCAATCTAATGACGTCGTATTCCTGGTCTCGACGTTCAGGCCGATGTCTATAGTGAGAACTGTAAGCATCACGCAGAGGTACTTCTCGGTGGTTGAGGTGAAAGCAAGTACCGATGGTCGCTTGAACTCAAGTCCATATACCGGCTATTGTTTGCGTGCATGAACTCCGCAAGCAATGTGACAAAGCTCAAAGCCATCCCTAAAATGGTTAATGTGCTCGAGGTGGTACGGATCTGCTGAATAATTGTCGATCGTGACTTCCACGCAGTTGAGCTCAGAAGCTGCTTGTGTACTTGCTGTGACAGTGTCTAGGTTGCTTCTGAAACCGATTGATGAAGTTCGAAGCTTGATACTGGAATAAATAGACAAAGTAGAGGAAGGCAGTTTGTAGACCAAATGCATCGCCGTACACAATATGCAGGCTGATCATGGAATTGCTCTCATAGGACAAGTGAAGTGCAAAACAACACAGTCCTTAGGCAACCCCTGACAGTGTCCAATGTCATTACTTACTATATGAGTTCTGCCAATCTGCAAAGGAGGCCCTGATATTCTTCACTCCGACATGATCATCCCGATTTGATCTCAGTGATAGACATTCCATAGAGCAGTTGTTAACTTTGCAGAGTCCAGAGTATTTGAAAGCACCATCAATAAGACTGATTTCAACTTGAGTGCCAAGCAGAGGTGCTCTCGTCGAGTATCACGAACCGATAAGCCATAGGCTTGAGATCTTGACACCACTCCTCCACCTTTAGAAGCTGGACATTGCCACGCACGAAGAGATACTCAGCACAACTCTTCTTCTGCCGTGAGGACATATCGACAAAAGTCATTCCCACCATGACAGTGGTCATCCAACTACGACAGTCATCAAACACCATAATACTCTCTTCCCAGGCGGGAAGGGCTTCGCGCAGACGTTTGTATTCCATATCCAAGTATTCCCCTTCCGTCCCAGGCATGGCCCCTATCCATAGGAGGTTTTTTGGCATCGCCAATTTCTTGATCTTGTTCGCGGATTGGTATCTAATAAGTCGAGCAAATTGGCCAGCCATGAATTCGCTACCTCGTTTCCTGAAGTTATTCAAATAAATGATATCTGTATCGAAATTGATGTAGGTCTCGAAAACAAACGTGGCGCCTGTCCTGGCCAAGTAATGGCTGCGTGATTCGTGGCAGATATGTAAGGCGATATGGACTAAATGATTAGAGATCATAGAAATGCGGCTTCTCGGAGCCTGCTCGTCAAGCATTCGATTTCGCGATCTAATTCTTCTTCTCGTTGACGAAGTTTGATATCGAATGCCGCAATCTGCGCAGCAGATTTGATGAACTTCATGCTGTTGATGGGGTGTGGGGTGGTCAAATAATGTTTGTTGTGCTGTGTTGATTAGGACCTCAAGGTTATTGACAAACGGTCTGGCAACCACAACAAAGCGCGACAATGACTAAGCTACCTAGGTACCTACCTAGGTAGCTCTCGCCTGATCATGTGTCATTTGACCTCCTCAACTAGGTGGGAGCGCAATCTTTTGCTCGAGAAGCTGGACAAATTCTGGTCTAATGCGAGGAAGATTAGGGCCAACTCAAGTGCTTTTCAATCCACATGATTTTGCTTTACTGCAAGTCACTTCCTACAGGACCTTTGATCCGACAAAGCATGTTCTCGGATGGAAAGGAATGTAATGAAGACAAATCATATTGCAATATCATATCAAGATGAATGTGAGGTTCATTGTTCTTATCAGCGCTTCAATTAACATCCTAGCTATGACTTTGGGTATTGTAACACCATGTAATGCAACGAAGAAAGCAAATTCTGTGAAGTAGATCTCGCCAATGACTGTGGTAATCTCACATCTGCCACCCGAATTGCTGTATAAGCACCGGGAGGTGACTCTAAAGTCTGGCTCTAGAGCTGGGAGGAACGTTTCATTGACAAGAGAAAAGAGGGGAGTATGAAGTATGAGCATTTGAGATAAGTGAACAAGAAGGTGTATCCATACAATGCTGGTTGTGGAGTTCTGTTGCCGGAGTTCATCCTCCCAAATCTGCAACTGATAGCAGGTTGAATTGAGGAATTGGGCTCTCTGGCTCGCGAGCTGGCTCAAAGCTCACGTACTTGTAGACCATCGGCATGAGGCCAAGTGCATCCTCTGCATCCATCATGACCGACTTCGTGAATTGCCGGGCATACCCGATGGCGGCTTTCTTTTTTTGCTGCCGGACTGGCACTGACACAATACCTCGTTCTATGTCGACCCATATCTCAGTAGTGGTGCCATCACTGCCGAACACTATGAGGATTTCAATACATACTGGTAGTGACTGGCGTAATATTGATACGAATCTGTGCCGAGCTTCCAAACCTTCTCCGAGACCTGGTGGACATGGCAGACTGCAATAAAGAGTATTCTGAAAAGCCAATCTTTGTACTTTCTTCGCATAATCGCATGTGAGAAAATTAGGGAACATGGAATCAATACAGTCGAAGTCTTGAATGTAAATGACATCGATATCGAACTTGACATATGTCTCGAAGGCAAAGGTGGCAGAAGTGCAAACGAGGTAACGGCTTCGTGATTCGCGGCATACGTGCAGGGCGGAATGAATAGGTTGGTTCGACATCAATTTGAGCTTTCCTTTCAGAGCTGCAGTCTCAAAGGCTTGGGCTGAGTCCGGATCCATTTCTCTGGGATCGTCGCCGAGGACCTCGGACGTCCTGTAGGTTGGAATGAGACAGTGGACTCTAGGCAGCAGATGAGATTGGAAAGCGTAGTCCCAAACCATGAGTCGGACCTCTGGGGGCAGACGAGAGAAGCCGTGGAATGTCTAGGACTAGCTTCGGGACTTCCACCAGTTCTCCAACGCAACTCTTTGACTGGTGAATGTTTCGACTGCATGTTCAAGCTTGTCGACTTGGTTTGCCTTCTGTTCGTATGTCATTGTCGAGGTATCGAACGGCGCATCAACAATTCCATTCGCGACTTTCCAGTCTGCAAAGGATGGAGAACAGGCAGGTTGAGCAATCAATCCAAGAAGATAGGTTTCATAAAAGGCTTGGTGGATAAGCTGGTTGACCTCCTTGTCTAGGAATTTCTCACGCTCGACGCGCTTTTCCTCGCAGGCTCGCTTGCACGGATTGATGATTTTCATGGTGATGGTGTTCTTGTGGCGCGTGGTCGTAGTCGCGTTGTGGTATCTGGCGAGATGATGTTGATGGGAATATGGAAGGTTGGAAAACATGAGGGAAGAGGTTGTGTCTGGTAAAGTTGAAGCCTTGGAGTGGGCTGGGCTGACAGCCTTGCATGCAAGGCTGCAGCCCTTCGAGCCGTCGGTGGGGTACAATAAATTGTCTCAGACAAGTCTTCGTCATCTCCACGACATCCTCCTCGATGATCGGGTACTTTTGACTCTCGCAAGAAGAGGCATTTCTTAATACCATACGGATATGAGTATATCTTTTAGTCCTTGTATGCTCTTCATCAGCCAGATCCTCGAGAACTCTCCCACTTATGCGCACGCGACCAGCTGCCAGAGATGGCGATGATCGACTAATGCACCTCGGAGTCATTGCAAGTCCGACGTACGGAGGCAATGCCATTCCCTTCATATAAAAACTATTGATGTTGACCTGGCCTCACAGAAACTCCTTTGTTCTAGACGCGGTCAACATAGAGCTTCAGTAGCATACAATGACGCAGCCAGCAGTACAGAGCATCGCTCTGCGCGAGGCGCAGCCACGAGAAAACGACGAGCATCAGTCTTCGGTCCAGGACTCCGAGCAAGAACCAGCTAGTCTTGAGCAAAACAATGTCTCATCAAGACAAGGGGAATCGAACAGGAAGAGGGCTTGCGTTCTTCTGGGCAATGCTGTACTGAACGCTCCGATCTGGGGTGCGCTAGGATCGTTTGCTATACCTCTTTGCTTTTGTACTTACTACTACAGGCTTTGCCATGAGTTATGGTGTCTTCCAGGAATACTTCTCCGATAACTGGACGCTGGGTGGAAGCCGGTCAGCAACTGGTGTCGTTGGTACGACACAGAACGGTGTGATGTATCTCTCAATGCCTTTCCTCTTCGCACTGTTCACCAAACGATGGGCTCGATACCGTCAGGCGGCGGCTCTATGCGGTGCGGTGCTCGCAAGCATCAGCTTCCTATTGTCCTCCTTTAGCACCGAAGCCTGGCACTTGGTTGCCACCCAGGGAGTCATGGCTGCGTAAGTAGTTTCCATAAAGCAGCGACCCCCACTCTTCCTTTCACTGGACGCTGTGCCTGGAACAGCAGCCTTGACTTCCTCGGATTACGAGGACTTGTACTGACTGCTTCCAGACTAGGATGTGCCCTCATATACAGCCCGATGACCTTATCTCTTGGTGAATGGTTCAATAATCGAAATCGAGCTGTGGCATATGGAGTTGTACTTTCATGTAAGAACATCGTGGGATCCGCATTTCCCTTTATATTCCGAGGCCTCCTCGATGAATACGACTTTCGGACTACTATGAGAATTTGGTCAGCTATCGCCGGTGCAACCAGCATTCTTGCTATTTTCTTGATCCGGAACCACCCCTCCAACATACGAGACACCCACCAAAGTAGAAGACTTCCTTGGCACTTCCTCAAACATCGCACATTCTGGATTTACAGCATAGCTACAATGCTGCAGAGTTCCGGATACGGCATTCCACAAACCTACCTCAACACATATGCTCACGAGGTTGCCCTGCTCTCACAGACATCGGCCACTCTGTTACTCACACTTTTCAACTTGCCCGGAATCTTATCCTCTTCCTTCTTCGGGTACCTTAGCGACAAAAAGCGATTCTCTCTTTCTGCAACAACCGTAACATCAATATCGGCAGTCAGTTCCGGTCTGGCGGCGTTCCTGCTCTGGGGTCTGACATCACACGGGAGCATGGCACTCTTGTGTCTGTTCTCCATCACATTTGGCTTCTTTGCTGGTGGCTACAGTGCGACATGGGGAGGTACCATCAATGAGCTGGAAGTCGAAGCCGCAGAGAGGAACGAAGCGATTGATCCTGGCATGATATATGGCTTGCTTAATGGTGTGAGGGGTATCGGATATGTGGGAGGTGGTCTTGCTGGTCTTCCTTTGCTCAAAGCTGGGAGTATTACCGGAGGAAGCTTTGCGTATGGGACGACATACGGACCTCTTATCGTTTTTACTGGACTCTCGACGATGTTCGGTGGTTGGGGTATGCTGTGGAAATTGAACTGGAAGAAATTGATGCATCTGGTATGAGGCAATCTCATGCGTGGTTGAAATTTGTGGTCGTTGTTGGACACCAGAACATCTCAAGAAAGAGATAGAAGCTTCTCTCCATATATCTGGTTTTTTAATCTTAAAGTTCGGATATCGGATGCGGCGTTCGATGCGCAAAAGTCTTATACTAGCGATCTCGATTCCGTGCCTGGTGGCGCAGCGATAGCTCTCACATGAGATTATCTTAATGTCAGACGTACATCCTGTTAGTCAACTTGCATTTCATGAAAGAGCAGCACTGTTTCTACCTTGATATCACTTGGCATGGTTGATCTGACACAAGGAGGATCGCAAGCTGCAAGCCGATTGCTTCCCACCTCATGCGCTGCTCCAAACCATCCCCATGAATTCAGCACTGCTGACCCCATCAAAGGTTTCATGGACTATGCCATAGATGTGTGAAACAATATCGCATACAGAAACGCGAGGTCAAAATGCCAACTGCGAGGGGTGTTGGACCGTGACACTGCCTCGGTGCGGTTAGCCGTGCCAGCTGGGATGAGAGGTGCCAGAGGAAGCAGAACTGTGTATACTAGCTTTATCGCCGGCTGTATTCAGCTCGATCCCGAATATGGAGATTGACGCTGTCGAATTTTCGAATGTAGCTTGTAGATTGAACTGACTTAGTTTGTAGGAAGGCATTCAGGCTCAAATGAACTCAAATAACCAAGCCGTGAGCTTTCTGGGTATAAAAACAGCTTGATCTCCCCATATCTCATCGATCTCCTCGAGAGAAAAAGTTTCTCGTTCTGATCTTCATCCAGCGCACGTTGTTAATATTCTGCTGCATGTTCGTTGGTTGTGCAAACTTTGATTCGCAGCGCAATCTCAATCTTCGTCGACCGCCGTCCTCTTCCGACCGTTGTCATGATCCTCCGATAAGATGTATTCTTGGAAGTTATTGGGGTCCTTTTTCGGTTGCTAAAAAGCGCTTCAATGTCAGATCTCGAGATATTCTGAGAGACTCACATTCTATTCGGAGCTCGATCTGCGACCTCGACTTCCACCACCTGCAGCTGAAGGGATTCGCGATCACGCGCACGTGACAGAAGCGACCTCCTGAAGTTGGCGTCTACTCGGAACATCCCAGCGACCTGCATACGCATGTTCCATGGCCCCTGAATCCGACGGCCAGGTCACTTTCCAGCTTGTTCCCGCCGTGTTCAAAATCAAACGTCCTCCAGACTTGGCATCTCCTCCCCAATTCCGCCATCTCATGTCAAGATACGACTGGACCGGTCCATCGTCATTGGCATCACGACAAGCCTCAAGGTGCAACACAAGTCGTCTTGAACAGCACTTTATCTACGGGAAAACCAAGACCCGCATAACTGCCCTTTCTCATCCGAAGCTGGCCCGAAAGCAGATGTCCGTCCGTGCATCCTACGCGCTGATCTTTCGTCCGAAGAATTACTGGGGCCGTGTTTCAGAGAAACAAAACATCTCTTCGAATCAGCGGGTCTGAGACCCTTTCATTCGCAAATCCACACTGCGAACGTATTAGCGCGGCTGGGATACTTTATGTGTTGCCCTACGCCCCTCCGCCAAGAACGCTGCCAACAACATGTTAGAATTCCCAGGCCCTGCTGTACCTTGCAGTCAACGCAGTGGATATCAGAGCCTCTTCCGCTGAAACATGGGGGGCTTGAAACGATAATGAAAGGAGATTTGGTATCTCGGGCGGCTGGCGTCAGTTCCAATCACTTCCCTGTCGAAAAGTTTCCTGTTCCGAGTTCATATATCTTCTCTTCCGCATGTTCTGAGTTTTCTTCTCTACACAGCAGCTTGTCTGATACATTCATTCCTTCTTCAAGAACACAATTACATTCTTTTTCCACGTCCTAGAACGTTCATTGCTCTCCTGTGCTTCGAAGCTGGTCTAGAAGTATTCAACGCAATCCATTCTCACCACTTTTCACCGATACACGTCGAATCTACCAACGTCACTCTTTTACACGTTCATCATGTCTGGAATGGCCAAGACTTCCGCCCTTCTGGGTCTCGCAGCTCTTGCTGCTAAGGTCTCTGCCCATGGCTTCGTCCAGGGAATTGACGTCGCTGGCACCTAGTAAGTCTCCCACCGCGTTCTATCGAGCTTCACTGACAGCTCTCAGCTACACCGGCTACCTGGTCAACCAATACCCATACTCAAGCACCCCACCCGAATCCATCGGATGGACCCAAGACGCCACCGATCTTGGCTTCGTCGCACCAAGCTCCTACGCCTCAGGAGACATCATCTGCCACAAAGACGCCACAAACGCCGCCATCTCCGCCCCAGTTACAGCCGGCGACACCGTCACAATGTTCTGGAACACATGGCCCGAATCCCACAAAGGACCCGTCATCGACTACATCGCCCTCTGCGACGGTGACTGCTCCACAGTCGACAAGACCTCCCTCGAATTCGTCAAGATCGCTGAATCGGGTCTCATCTCAGATACCGCCTCCCCTGGAACCTGGGCCTCAGATGATCTGATCGCAAACAACAACTCCTGGGCTATCACTATCCCCTCCTCCCTCGCACCAGGAAACTACGTCCTCCGCCACGAAATGATCGCTCTCCACAGCGCCGGTTCAAGCGGTGGAGCCCAGAACTACCCTCAATGCATCAACCTCGAAGTCACCAGTTCCGGTACCGATTCTCCTTCAGGAACGCTCGGAGAGAGTCTATATACCGCGAGTGATGCTGGGATCTTGGTTAACATCTATACCACTGGTCTGGATTATACTATCCCTGGTCCTACTCTCTGGTCTGGAGGATCCTCTGGTGCGGCTACGAGTGCTGTTGTGGGAGCTTCGAGTACGGCTGCTGCTGTTGTTACGAGTGCGAGTGCTGAGGCGGTTATTTCTGCTACTGCCACACCTACCACTTTCGCTACTAGCTTCAAGGCTTCGAGCACTACCTCCAGTGCACCTGTTGAGACTGGCTCCGCCGATGATGATGCTTGCGAGGCATAAGCGCATCGATGTCAAGCCAGAGACGGACAAATTTGAGATTTATTGAAGGGAGAAGAGAAATGATTTTCTTGTAGATATATTTATGTGCTGTGTTGAGTTTTGAGGAGATGGACTTGTGAGGAAAGGGGAGGATGCTTTGTGTATATATATACTTTCTATGTGTATCATATGCCGAACAAAATTAAGAGCAATGAATCATGATTCTGCTTTGCAACTTTTCTTTCCAGATATGATTGTGAAAAATGAAACGCGAGCAAGTACTCAACTGCTCAAACTATCTGGGTGAAGAGTGCTGATATACTTCGTACAGTCGTTGAGAAGTCATGGTGGTAATTCTTTAGCTGCTCTAAGTGGAGTTGGTCTCCAGAGGGGAAAGTGACTTCAGTGTTTTCAGTCCTTGCCTTTCGAAAGTGACAAGTAAAAAAAATGCTGCACATGAATACACTTCACGTGAGAGGTAGAAAGCCGCAGTGGCTCAGTTGGCCTACACCTACATGTGTTATTGCCAAGCTTTGGACGTTGGACTTAGTAGTCATGCATTCAGAGTAAGTAGAGGTGCTTATTCGACCCCTAAGCTATTTATCCGCCTGCATTCTTCACCGGCACACCTTGCATATGGATCGGAAAGAGGTCAGCAGACCCGAACAGAGACGTGGGTGCAACATTGATTTAACTAAACAACTATCCCTTTCTAGGATCCTCCTTCAAGCTCGTAATACGATTCAAAATCACATTTCCTTTCAAATTATCACGATCAAGACAAAAATACCCAACCCTCATACCCTGAAAACGAATACTCTCAGGAGGAGCTTCATCTAGCACCACATCCTTTCCGCCTTCTTGTCTTGGCCAAGGCGCCTTCTGCGTGATCTCCTTGAGACCTGTTTCAATGATGGCATTGGGAAAGTGTTCCTCGGAGTTTGGGTTAATTACTGAGAGAAAGCCATCTGGGTGTGAGTCGGGGTTGTCGGTGGTGAAGAGTGGATTGTAGATACGGACGAGTGCTTTGGTTGGGCTATTCATAGTTGGACAGTCTGCGATCCAATGTATATAGCTGAGATATAGTTAGTAGAGTTTTGACCCTTTGAGCAAAGTGAATAGAAGCATCAGGACTGTTAGGTTTTGGCAGATATACCCAATAAATTGACTCAACGACTCAACACAGAAGATCACTATACTTACGTCTTGGGCTTCTTGAATGTAGAACCATTCTCCGGTTTTTCGTAAGTGGCATGGATCAGTGTCACTAACCCACTGATTGGATCTTTCTCGAAACTTGTGGCGGTTATAGGGAAAGGGACTTTCAGTAATCCGACTGAAGTGCCGGGTGTGAGGCGGAAAAAATCTTTGCTGGTTACTTCACGAAAGTCGGATCGATCGATGTAGACTGTCTTTGTGAATGGAACAGTATGCACCTAATTTATAAGTCAAATTTCTGCAATCCTATCTGTATTTGAGAAGATTTGCTCTAATCGAGTTTTGGTAGAAGTACATACCCCAAATCCTGGATCCTTTGAGAAGGGTAATTCGATCATCTCCAGATAATCGTCGGGAAGATTATCAATGACGATTCGGATAGGATCGAGAATAAGCATTAGGCGTGGAACTGAAGATTCAAGATACCGTCGTACACATTGTTCAAAACGCTTGATCTCGATAGTTGTCGTAGCTTTGGTAACACCAAGCTCGTTCACGAAGGAGAGGATGGCTCCAGGTGGTACGCCACGTCGTCGAAGTGCAATAAGTGTATATAGACGAGGATCATCCCAGTCGTGAACATGGCCGCTGGAAATGAGAGCACTTATCTTCCGCTTAGATAGAACAGTGCCCGCCAGATTGAGCCTCCCAAATCTTGAGGCGTAAGTCAGCCAAAAGGCAAAGGGTGGATGCAAGCATGTTTTCTGACAACGGCCTATGGTCGAGGAGGGAATTATGATAGGAATACTTACTCTCTTTGCATGGGCCTGTAGACACCCAATTTATCGCACAGCCAATTGTATGAGACTCTTGATAGCTCGAACTCAGTGGTGCATAGTGAATGCGTAACTCCTTCGATGCTATCGACTAAGCAGTGGGTGAAGTCATATGTTGGATAGATCTTCCATTTATCCCCAGTGCGATAGTGTACGCCTTTCTTGTCTTCCGGGTCTTTTGACTGAAGTACCCGATAGGCGGCTAGATCCCACATTTGAGGATTTCCGTCCTCTAGGTTTTGCTTCATACGAAGCATCGCTTGTTGTGGCTCGTATTTGCCATCTCGCATTGCTCTGAATTTTGCCAATGACTCTTCAATAGGGCGGTTTCGATGTGGACAGGCGTATTGAGTATGGGCGCCCTTTCCACCACCTCGTTGGTCGAGAATTTCATTCTCTAAAGGGGTTTCAATTAGTCTGAAGCACCATAAAGATCTTTAAACTGAAGAAACCGCATGTTGCAAGGACACAAACTTACTCGAGCAATGACATACGTACGCCCCATCCCTGCCAATCAAGTCCTCTGCGAGTTCGTATAAACGGTCAAAGTTATCACTCGAGTACGTGATTCTCGAAGGTTTGAATCCCAACCAGCTTATCACTTCCTCAATAGCAACAAAATACCTTTCCTCTTCCGTTGAAGGGTTCGTGTCATCGAAACGTAGATTGCACTGGCCACCGTGGAATCTCGCGAACCCGAAATTGATGGCAATTGCTTTGCTGTGGCCGAGGTGGAGGAACCCATTAGGCTCAGGAGGAAATCGAGTTACAACTTTCTCTATACCTTCTGGTATTATTGGATTATCCCTGTAGACGTCTGCAAGAAAGCCAGTCTTGAATATTGAGTCCGGATCATCGTGAGGTGCCCCCTTAGACGCGTTTGGTTTTGGTAGTTTTCCTTGCTTCATCTTTGGTTCCTTCGATACTTGAGAACGATGTGGCAGAGCTCCTTCACTTGGTTTGTGAGTCGCTTCGCTGGGATCCATTTCGTTGTATGTGTGAAGGATATGAAGGCAAGACGGAGTTTTGTGGTCGGTGTGAGTCAAACTCCAAGTGATTCGCGGTCACGTGTATGCAAGGCATTACCCCCGGCACCCTCCTTGAATATGAATACAGGATCCTGAGTACTTGCTAAGCACTCAAGTGATCTTTTAATCCTTCAAAACACTAGCTTAAATCAGCTCAGCTCTATATATAGAGTCAAAGATAGAGGCGGGCGGTTAGGAAGCATGCGACTACGCAAGCGCCCAGACCGAGCAAACGCTCAACCCCAAAATAACCACTACCACAACCAAAGTCCATCTCATAGAATCGATATGTGGGATACGATATGGTGTTATGGCATTTGTACCCATTTTGAAATCTTTATAGCACTTTTTTAGGTCGAGAAAACTTCAGGTTTGGTGTTGGGCGTGCTGAGTCAGGTAGGAAGAAGGCAATATGGTGTAGGAGGTGTGTGGTATTGGAATTCAAAGTAACGGCGGGTTGTACTGGGAAGGTCGCTTAGTATTGTACTGTTGAAGATGGTTGGGCATTGCTTGAAGTGATCAACTCCAACTCAATGTCATTCACGGACGACGGACTCCAAAAAGGCTTGTCACATTCAAGAATTTAATCACAGTCAGGTGTCAGGGACTCAAGGAGAGTTTGGGGAGATCTTTATGCATTCATAAAATAAATCAATGCTGTTTGTATGCACTTCCATACCAATGGATCTGGATCCAACTACCAACACTCCATGCAGCCACCCAGCAGAACACCCAACCAGATTCTTCAACGAGCCAAGCATGGAAGTTGAGAGCTTTGATCTGTGAAGGAATACGAATTAGCCTTTTGAGTCGGTTTGAGGATTTGTGGCAAGGTGTTGATGAGTACTGGTGAATATGATGAGCCATGGAAGACTTACCACTCACGTTGCTCAACTTGCAAGGCGCCAGGCCAAAGCAAAGAAAAGTACTGGTGTCGAAGGAAGTTTAGGTATGCCAGGAGCATGAAATCACGTCGTGCTGAAGCCGAAATGAAAGAATCGTAGAATTTGAAGGATAATACGTAATCTGTAGAGTGTTGTAAGGAGTTCTGTCGTGTTTGTTGGCATTGAAATCAAAGTGAAAATCATCGCAGGAGAAGCAGAATGTGTTGCAAGATTGTTATCTGACTTCGAAAAGAGAATCGTCGTTTTGCAGAGGAAGAATTTGGGTAGGTCGAAGGTGGTATCGCTAGTGCAATGCCTCAGTGGCCAAGTCCAATCACATCATCTTCGAGGATTCCAGCTTGCTGAAGCTTTGCAGGATTGTCAGCATCGACAGATTGAAAGTCAGAAGCCGAACTCACCAGCCCACCAAATTAATCGCAATACGGCACGTTGTGATCACCAACCTGGCGCAATGAACAATGGTTGCAAACGTTGTTTACAGTCCATACGTATTGAGCATTGCAGACAAGCTTAAAAAGATGGTCAGCTTAAAAGTGATCATGCGAGGCACCATCACAGGTACTTACGATCATGGTGTAGTCTCGGCTGCAAGCATATCCACCCGGGATAACACATTGGTCACCTGGACTTGGGTTGAAGTTCTGGCGAATTGCGAGCGGGTTGGCGTTCGTAAATTGAATGAGAAGGAGCAGGAAAGTGGTGATGAGATGCGTGAATGAAGACATTTTGGTTATGTTGTGTTGTTGTCTGAAAAGTTGGTGTAGATGCAGTTGTGTATGTGAAAATGGATGTGGAAGTGTTTTTGTGTGGAGGGGAAGTAGTAGAATGGAGACGAGAGGGGTTAAGTAAGTACCCTACGGTGGCATTCTCACCATCAGGTTCCACGGGCTTACGTTCTATTCCATATTTAGGTGGATTTCAATAGAATTATCCTGGAATGTCAAGTTGAAAATTACTATTTTACTTTTATTTTAATTAAAAATTTTAATTTTAAATTAATATTAGAATGGAATATAGTGGAACGCTACTATAAACAAAAAAACTGTTGTTTACATTTTGTATTCTTCTTTCTTTCTTTCTTTCTTTCTTTCTCTCTCTCTTTCTTTC